>AWOL01S0114478.1:45210-56998 GCA_000715115.1 Nicotiana otophora
ACCCTCCACTTCCAACCAAGAGGTTGTGAGTTCGAGTCACCCCAAGAGCAAGGTGGGGGGAGTTCTTGGAGGGAAGGATGCCGAGGGTCATTTGGAAACAGCCTCTCTACCCCAGGGTAGGGGTAAGGTCTGCGTACACACTACCCTCCCCAGACCCCACTAGTGGGGTAAGGTCTGCGTACACACTATCCTCCCCAGACCCCACTAGTGGGATTATACTGGGTTGTTGTTGTTGTTGTTGTATATTGCTCCGATTAAGCCTGTCTTATCCAATATTATTAAAAACAATAGGAGTAATAAATTTTTAAAGCAGATTGTATGCGAAGTTTAAATTTTTATATTGGTACAAGTCGTCCAGACCATTCATTCAAATGTATAAAAAGCTACATTTACTGAATATTCATTTGTCATCCGGGTTCCAGCAACCTTAAAAAGCACCCCACGTCCTATTCTCGTTACCACTGCAATTCCCAACTTCAACAGAGATTGTAAAAGATGGCTGATAGCAAAGCATCTTCTTTACTGAAACCATTGCCAATGAAAGGTGGAGATGGCACATACAGCTACTCCAAAAACTCCACTTATCAGGTAACTAGGAGTAGTATTCTTGATTATGTAATACTTACTACGAATTTGTTCGACTGCCTATAGATTATTCCTTTTTCTTTGAAATAACTAAAGATATCCCCGGATGACAGAAAATGTTTGCATTAATTGAAAGTCTTACGTACCTATGATTGTTTGCAGAGAGAAGGTCTGATGGTTACAAAAGAAGCAGTGAACGAGGCAATAAGCAAGTTACTCGACATCTTCAACACTTCAAGCACAATTAGAATAGCAGATTTAGGCTGTTCAATTGGTCCTAACACCTACATTGCAGTACAAAATTTAATAGAAGCAGTGCAGAAAAAGTATGCACTAATAGGCCTCTCTACTACTGAATTCCAAGTATTCTTCAATGATGTTGCCACAAACGATTTCAATACACTCTTTGCTTCCCTACCTCCCGAAAACCACTACTTTGCAGCTGGTGTTCCTGGTTCTTTCTACAGCCGGTTATTCCCCGAATCCTCCATTGATATTGTGCATGCCTCTTATGCACTTTGCTGGCTATCACAAGTGCCAATAGAAGTAGAAAACAAGGAATGGAACAGGGGAAAGATTTTCTATTCAACTTCATCAGATGAAGTAGCTGAAGCTTATGCAGCTCAGTTTGCTAAGGATGCCAATAACTTCCTCAATGCCAGAGCTAAAGAGATTGTTGTTGGAGGGTTATTGATACTTGTCACACCAGCTATTCCTCAAGGATTTCATCGTTCCAAGTCCGCGATTGGTTTTGCTTTTGATGCCATTGGCTCTGCTCTCATGGATATGGCTAATGATGTGAGTTCCTTAATTCCCTCTTTTTCTAGCAAAGGAACATGGAAAATTGTGATTTTAATCCTTCATCAATATTTGATACTACTACTTGACTGAGTCATTTAACATTCACTTAAGTAAAATCTGATCTTTTGATTCCTCTACTAATGGTCTCCCACAAATCTGAAGTATATATTGTTAACTGTGACTACCATATTTATGCTAAATGAGGTTGTTTTTGTTCAGCTTCCTTGCTTAGAGAAATATATATTGCCATACAATTACAGTACCATAACATACAATTATAGTAAAAACAAAATGTGTGCATTTTAATGGATTGATAGTTAAACTGTGGTTAGTTTGTTAGCTGGATGATCGAAATTTATACAGTTTGAAGGAAAAAAAAACAATTTTGCGGTTATAGGGAATAATCAGTGAAGCTCAAGTGGACTCCTTCAACTTGCCTTATTACATCACAACTCCCAATGAGATGGTAAAGTTGGTTGAAAGAAATGGCTGCTTCAGCATTGAGATCATGAAGACACCAGATCCATTTGTTTGTAAGAACCAGCCAATTAATGCCAAAGAGAATAGTGATCATCTTAGAGCAGCTTTTGAGTGCCTTATAGCAGATCATTTTGGCAGCAGTGTGGTTGATCAACTGTTTGAAAGAATTGACCAGAATGAAGGGCTTTATTCAAAACTTGATGCAAGTTACAGTAAAGTTCTGCTACTTCTTGCTCTGAAGCGTAAACCAAGCAAGGGACAAAACTAAAAGCATCTCAAGTCCTATGTCTGCCTCTACCCTTCTAGAAT
Source organism: Nicotiana otophora (assembly GCA_000715115.1). Classification (NCBI taxonomy): domain Eukaryota; kingdom Viridiplantae; phylum Streptophyta; class Magnoliopsida; order Solanales; family Solanaceae; genus Nicotiana; species Nicotiana otophora. Next base: position 47,386 of record AWOL01S0114478.1, read on the forward strand.
TGCTGTTTCCACAAAAACCAATTGGAACCCCCCGACTCCTGAGGTTTGGTAAAAGTAAAATTACAGATGCCGCAGTGATTTTAAGAAAATGTCAATTCAAGATGAACGTCACTTGTGACTTTTTGACATCAAACCAAGATTGTTTTGCTTTTGCATAATATAAGTTGAATGTGATTTCCAAGTGATAGGTGTTTTAACACATAATCAACTCTGATTTGCTTGATCAGAGAACATGAAATGGAATAACTGGTTGCATGATTGCATTAATCACAGAATTCTTAAAGCAACTTGCAGCTCAAGCAATGAACTTGGTTTTAGATACAACTTCACTGAACTCTCGTGAAAAAAGACATGATTATTATCAACCAGGGCCGCTTGCGCAAAGGGAGAATAATTATTACCAACAAGATAAAGGACAAAAGTAAAATATGGAAGAATCGCTTGCCGTCTACTGGCAACTCATTAGCTCAGCCAACACAATTATTATAAATAAAAAAAGTTTCCCGGGTCTGAAGCAAAAAATCTCTTCAAACTAGAATGAATCAACATAGATGAAATTGCCAAACCCCAATGAGCAAAATGTAACTGTTAGAGGAAAACACGACCATCTCTATCTTCTTCAGGTTTTACGTCTCTCACATTCAAGCAAAAATAGAACCTTCGGGTGTTGTATCGCAAAACCTTCTTTTAATGAAGCTGTATCGCAAAACTACAACAGCATCTCTGCAATCTGGACGGCATTAAGGGCGGCTCCCTTACGTATTTGATCACCACAAACAAAGATGTCCAGTCTATATAAAAGAAGACATTAGCCTTGAGGTCCTGCAAAGTAAGTAGAGATAACATTTACCTATAAACCAATTCTTACCCATAATCTCCATCTTGGGAAACATCACGGCGTACTCTCCCAACTGCAACATCATCCTTATTGGAAACTTCAAGTGGGGTTGGAAATCGATTACTTGCACGATCATCAATGATAACTATACCTGGTGCATTTTTAAGGATATCCCTTGCAGTATCCTGCACAGTTAAAGAAAAGCTTCAAGTAATTTATCCTGAAGTAAAGAGAAAGTAAGAGAATAATTACAAAAAGGATCTCTCGACTCCATGGATCACAAAGAACATATTTAAAGTACTATAGCACACAAACATCTCCCGTTGATCCAACAATACTAATCAAAAAGGAGGAATAGTCTATTCCTTATTTTTATCTTTCTTTCTCATAAGGGGAGCCTTGACGTAACTGGTAGAGTTGTTGCCATGTGACTAGGTGACGGGTTCGAGCCGTGGAAACAACCTCTTGTAGAAATGCAGGGTAAGGCTGGGTACAGTAGACCCTTGTGGTCCGGCCCTTCCTCGGACCTCGCACATAGCGGGAGCTTAGTGCAACTAAATATTAACAGAAAATTGCAGAATTGCTGACCAAACCTAGTGCACATGATTATGTCATTTTAACACATGATTATGGAAAAGCTAAAGTTTATTGTTATGTAAAGTAGTTTTAGCTATCTCATTGCATCATTCAATCAGGCGAGTTGAACTCATCAAATAGATATTTTAGCCAACTAGTATCTATGAACGTGCGTTGCACGTTAATAATGTCACGTGATGATTTAAACATTTATTTATATAAAGGAACAATACAATTTAATTAATGAGAGAAATTTTATGTATAATAAAACAACAATCATCTAAATGCCGAAAAACATTATTACATTAGCATAATACATGAATTTAAAATAAAAAAGACATCATCAAAACTTACACAAACGATCAATTTTGTCAAGTTAGTTAGATAATTATATATTATAGTTTAAAAGTATTTAATATGATGGTATCTTAATGAACACTTTTTTGTGGACAATAATTTTTTGTGTATGTTTCCTCCTAATGCGTTGGTTGCTCTGTCCTAACCAGAACTCTTATTGTCGATCTTGATATCCCTCTTGAAAGTGTAACATACAGTTGTTCGTGCAAGAAAACATATTGCGGTAAATATAGTCCAATATTTATGATGTTTGTCCTTGTGCTTTATTTATTAGTGCAAAACATAAACATACTAAAAATTATTTTCACACAAATTTAAAATGATATTTCTTAGTTTCGTAAGACGAAATTTGAATTGAGGGATACGAATATACTTAGTAGCACATTAGCCAATATCATAATTTTTGCATCTATGACGTTATTGTCAAAACTTCTATATACCATATGTGTGCTATTACATAAGCTATTCAGCGTATCTAAGTTTTTCAGTAGCATGACAGACATATGTTTTCTTCAAAATTAACCTATATACAATGGAAGATCAATTTTAACTTAGTTTATTATATATACCGTGACTCTAACATACGTAAGAAATAAGAAATTTGACAACAAATATGTATGATAGAATACCATTTGGTATTAAAGTATTTAAGTATTCTTCTTTGTAGTAATTATTGGTATCATTTTCTGTTGAGTCAAAAACTAAAAAATATTTTATTTTTATTATAAAACTTTGCAATCAACCTTTTATTTAGTTGATCAACATATTCATTTCTGCTAGCTAAGATTCTTTTTTAATTCTATCATGCGATTTGCACAAAATCTAATGATAGAAATATTTCTCTTATTAAATGCACTACTATTACCATTGGGATTGATAAACAAGTGTTCAGGAAGAACCAAATCATATTTTATTGGAAAATCTTCTTCATTTCCGACACGAAACAAGAAGACACTCGATACTAGATCTGTTCTTACTTTATATTTCTTGTCAGTTGAATCTTTTTCGTTTGAGGCCGGAGTATAACTTTGGCAAGCTAGCTTTTAAAGTCTCGGCATTTGTCGATTTTGGAACTACTGGTACTACTTGACAGAAATCACCTCCCAAACCATTAATTTTTCACAAATGGTTCATTCATATCCAATATATCTCTAGAACTCCGAGCAATTATTTCGATCGTTTTGACACTTAGCCATAAGTGCTTCATCCCATATTATCGATTTTGCTTTCCTTATAAATTTAGCACAATTGCTCTGGTTTGATATATTTGTGATGGTTATTTAAATTGTTTGAAGATGTATATCAAATCTAAAGTGGGTGGCCTCACAATAAAATCGTTGTTGGTACACCACTTGTTATTATTGCTAACAATGTCATGCCTCTTGATATGATACTCAAGTAATTCATGACACTGAAATATCATTTCGATTCCGCCGGAGGCATCTACAAAGAATAATTCCGTTATACCAGAGTCGACTCTTTATAATATAGTTTTGAAAGCTTGTTCTTGTTTGGGAAATAGCTTTGATTGTGCTTCCTCAGACACTTGTATAGCATTTTGATTCTTAATAATATACTACCTTTTTACTTTGTGTTCTAACACTCTTTTTATGGAATAAATGTATAATACCCTGAAAGTGTTTTTAACTTGAATAAGAATTTACTCATATGATGAATTTAAGAAATAATTGAATTGGATTCTTTTGCTAAATAATTAATTAAAAGATTTAATTATTTGATTTTAACATAAAAAATAATTTATTCTATGTTGATTCAGATCTTAATAATAGTTCATATCTTGTTTTGAATATTTAATCTGAATTATAATTTTATCCACCATAAATTTTGTTTTCAAAGAGTAAAAGATTGATACGATATTTCACTTTTAGATCTTTATGATTGTAGAATCATTAGTGGTATTGACTCTTACCAACCTTTTTTTTCTCTTTCTCACACATTTATATTCTTAAATATTTTCTTAGTTGTTGTTTAATAATTGAGTATTTTTTAAATATTACACGAAAAAATTGATTAAAAAATATTATTTGAGTAGAAAAGTAGTTCAAATATAAAATAAAATATATTATCGTGGGGATATTGTTTTCTCAATTTCAACTCTTTATGCAGTCTATTTAATATTACTTTTATTTTTTCTTTGTATTTGACATTATGTAGTGGTAATGTATTGCCAATACGAAAGATTCTTATGAAATTGATTTTATTAAAACTTCCTACATATTTTTAATGAGAATTTAATAGACAAAGTTTTATTAATTTAAAATCTTAAATATTAAAAATTAGCATAAAAGGTATTATAGTCCAAAAAGTAGGTTATTGCAGTAATGTCCTTTCCCTATGAGTTATTCTGTTTCATATTTTAGGGCTATTTTGATGTATTAATATTGTATTTATGATTTTATAATAATATAGGCTCTCATTTTTTCTAAATGGATTTGGACAATATAATACATTATCCAATTAAATTACTAATAGGACATTATAATACATTTTCAAATTAAATTAGTAATAGGAATTTTTAAGAAGTATATCCTAAAAGTAATAAGATTACATGACTAATGATATTTACTTGTTTAATTTATATGAATTAGACAGCCCGAGAATAATTATACTAATAGGATTCCTAAAGGTAATCATGTATGATTCCTAATGTATAGTATTATATCCTAAAACTAATAGTATTATAAGGCTAATATCTAGAATTCCGGTTATGTCCTTTTATCATGAGTTATTATGCTTAATATTATAAGGTTATTTTTGTAAACCGATATTGTACTCATGCTTTTATAATAATATAGATAAGCTCAAAATTTAATAAATTTCAAGCAGCCCGCAACACAAATTTCGCAATTTGTGGTAACTACTACGCAAGGACTTCATATATCACTGCAGTTCCATGCCACTTCAGCGCACAACTAAATATGATGTACTGAATGGAACTGTTAAGATATGATCATTAGAGCCACTTTTTTTTATTCTTTGTCATTACTAATTGATGGTACATTCTCATTTGCAGTGCTCCACACGAACTTGCACTTTTCGGCCAATTGGACCTAGGTTGTAATAGCTTTTATGCATTTTAGTATCAAATGAACACAAGTTCAATGCCTAAAAGATAACAAAGTACAAAAAAAGGTTCGTTTGAAAAGCAAAAGAACCATTAGTCAAGACAGGAAGATAAATAACAGATTTTGCTGCAGTTTAACAAAGGCTACCTCATCAAGGGGCTTCTCAAATTGAAGATTAATGCTCTCAGCATGTGCACGCATAACAGGAACACGTATACATGTTGCAGTAACCTTGACATCCATGTCATTCTGGTAACAAGCAGAATCAATGCGTTAATACAGTAGATGGCCAATTATATTATTTTAGTCTCTATGACCTAACATGATCACTGAATACCAAGGTCTTATAATAAGTATACTTACCCATATTTTTCTTGTTTCTTTGACCAACTTCATTTCCTCTTCGTTATATCCATTGGGTTGAACAGGTGCGTTATGTGAGAAAAGATTAAAAGCATACTGCACAATTTTGTAAGAGAAGCAATTATATGGCACTGCATTCATTTGTTATTTAAGACACAATTGAGCATTGAGAAGGGAAATCACAAGACGAGACCTGCTGATTAAAGATATTGCAAGTTGGTTCTTTGCCCTCCAGGACCTATTGTGTACAAGGCAACATCAAAAAATCAAATCATGAAATTTTTAATTAGTAAACCTAATATCACCAGATATATTAAGCCATGAAAAATAGAGGAAGCATAATAGAAACCTCACGAGTCTGCTGAACTAGCTCTTCCATTGCAGCAGCACCAGCACCACTAGCTGCCTGATATGTACTAACAACCATGCGTTTGACCTGAAAATATGCATATCTACATAGGATGAATAAAACTGAACTGAGTCGGTTCTTAGACTATTAACTGTTGGTCTAAATGTTTTCACAACTACCATGAAGATGCATGTGTAAGAGAAAGATTTTCAAATAACGTTTGTCAGATTTTATACTGACATACAAATATCTAAGCAAACTAAAAGGACATGAGTCTCTACATGCCAAACAAATCTCTAAACAAACTAAGGGACACCAATGATCTATTCTCAAACTAACCGTAATCTAAACTAGACATTCGCTACATTTTCTACCAATATATCTATCCTCAAATTAATTGTTCTTAAACCAGACAATCAAAACAAGCTATTATAGCAATCCTAACAATCATCCACCTCCAATATCCACTTCATCGAGAAAAAAAATCGTTCTATCTAAACTTTTTTATCATCAGTATGAGCACTGGTGCTGCTATTTGATTTTTTTTTAATAAGAAATAGAAGAGCACTATGTATATGTCAGTTTGCAAATAACAGCCGGTGCATATGCCAGATAAAAATAATATAATAATGATGAATTCTCTAAATACACTTCCAAATAGAGCAGGATGTATATGAAGACCTCAAATTTTGGGGTTGAGATGTAGTAAAAGGAAGTACTCCCTCAATTTCAATTTATGTAACACACTTTTCTTATTAGTTTGTTCCAAAAGAATGACACATTTCTGTATTTGAAAATAATATAACTTTAAACTTTTCATTTTACCCATTTTACTCTGAGAATTTCTATAAGCTACACAAATGTTATGAAATTTTTAGACTACAAGTTTCAAATGTCTTAGCCACACAAATATTATGGCATGTTTCAGATCACAAGTTTCGAAAGTTTACATTTTTTTTCTTTAAAATCCATGTCAACTCAAACAACATCACATAAATTGACACAGAAAGAGTAACAATTATCACAAGATGTACACTGTTCACATATAAATCGTAAAAGAAAAAGGACATATAAATTGTATGTTGTATCAAACTATAAAAGGACATGAAAGATCTCATACTTAAATTAATGCACTCTAAACTAGAAATTCTATGCATATTTTCCAAACATACCAATTAAATATCTAAACAAACTAAAAATACACCAATGATGTAATTCTAAATTAATCTTATTCTAAACTAGACATTCTCCACAAGTTCTCTGACCTATCTAACCTCCAATCAGAGGCGGACCTGTTGCATGTACAGGGGTCACGGGACCCCGCTAGCCTCGGAAAAAACCTTGTATATATGTTATATATATTTGCACATATATATAGGACTCCTTAAATATTTTAGTTGTCCCCCAGACACTAAAAGGCGAATGGAAGAAGTGGTTATGTTGGGCGCTTCAATTCCCTTGTTTGCTGGACGATCCGGGTTCGAATCCCATCTTTAGTTTTTTTAGTTAATTGAATACAACATACTTTCATACTTAATAACAAATTGTTTTATTTTTTTCTTTATTCTTTTTCTTTTGAATTCAATTATAGTTTAGTTATAACTTCTAATACATAATAGTCAACTTAATTTTAAAAAAAATCAAATTCATCCCTTAAAATTAAAAGCTTTAAATTGCAACTTATCACTCCACAAATAGAAAAATACAAATCCTTCTGTCACAACCTTTTTCATCAATCACTTTGACTCTGATTCGGCAGTGGAAACTAAGAGTTTAAGACTCTTCTTTAGTTTTTTACTATTAACATGCCCTTAATCTTGATTTCTTTAAAGTTTGAACACCCTTTTAGTCACTGCCCCTTTATTTTATTTTAAAAAAACTAAAAAATTGAAAGTGTGAAACATGCTTAATCAAACATTTTCCCTTCCATTTTGCGAAGAAATCTCAAAACATTTTCCATTTTGCGAAGAAATCCCTCTTTGTTCGGTGCTTTCTTTTCTTTAAAACTTCTTTTGTTTACACGTGGATGATAAGTCACTATAATCATTAAGTTTTCAAAGAGTTGCGCGCCCAATTTTATCGCTAATGATTAGCACACAATGGTGCCCCATCGTGCTCAAATTCTGGGTCCGCCTCTGCCTCCAATTAATAGTTTAAACCAGACGTTCTCCAAATCTTCTACTAACATAAAAATCTCTAAAAAACAAAAGTACATGAAACATCTAATTCTCATATTAACAGTTATCTAAACTAGATGTTCTCAACATTTCCACCACTCCCTCTGCCCCCTTTTATATGGTACGCTTCCCTTTTTAGTTCAAACCAAAGAGAACGCACCTTTCAATATTTAGAAATAATTTAGTTTTAGACTTCCTATTTTACCTTGAATCAGATGATTCATAACCATATAAATGTTTAAAGCTTATTTTAATTCACAAGCTTTAGACCTTTTTGTCTATCTAAAACTTAGTGTGCCCGGTCAAACAAGCAACTTACCATCTTTAAACATACCAGGAAAAAGAACATGATAGATCAAACTGTCACCTTAGCACGACGATGAAGAGGAGTAACAGCCATTAAGCAAATAATAGTAGAGCAATTGGGATTAGCAATAAGCGCTCCTTTTCCAGAACCTAGCTTCAGATGCGCCATTGCTTCAGGATTCACTTCGGGTATCACGAGAGGCACGTTCTCATCCATTCGAAACGCCGAGCTATTATCCACCACTATAGTCCCCTTTTGAGCCGCTAACGGTCCAAATTTCTTACTAATAGAACCGCCAGCACTAAACAATGCTATCTCTATCCCTTCAAAACTATCCTCCGTGAGCTCTTCAACTGTATAATCTCTGTCTTCGAATTTCATTGATTTACCAGCTGATCTTTTGCTTGCGAGGAGTTTGAGTGAACGGTAAGGGAAGTCACGGTCGGATAGAACGGAGAGAAACTCTTGACCGACCGCGCCGGTGACGCCGACGACGGCGACGGATGGGCCGTTCTCTTGGAGAGACATGCGGACGCGGAAAGGGGAGGTGGAGGTGATGATGGAGCGTGGTCGTGGAATGGCGGTGGCGCCGCGGTGGAGGAAATGGTTGTGGCGGACAGAAAGTGCTGGAGAGTTCATTTTTGCGGGAAGCAGCGGCGGACTGCAAGGGCGGCTCAAGGGCAAGGTAAGTGAAGGCCTCGCCTTAGGCCCCAAATATTTAAAGCCCAAAATTAAAAAGCACTATTATATTATTATATAATATATACTTCATAATATATATATATATATATATATATATATATAATTATTAATAAATAATTTTAACTTTTAATAATTTCTAATATTTGGTAGATGTAAGATTGAGAAGTTAATTGGATAAATTTTTCTCACTAAATTAAATAATATATTTACCTTCTCATCAAATTTATTTTTCTTACTTTATGTATACTCTTTTTTCATGGTTCTCGCGATTTTACTTTCTAATTTCAACTCAAATTCTCTAAATTTACTATTTTTGATTGATCCACGCACCAAAAAAACAAGTTCTTTTGCGTCTCATATTTTTTAACTAAGAAATACCCGAGACAAATGTCGCAAGGTTCAAAACACGATGGATAATGGGCTCACCCTTTTACCATTTTCACTTAAAGGAAGAATTCAATACCATATGACTTGCGCCCAACTCATACATCATTAGTTGCGCTCTCACTACTAGATCAAAGTCATGTAGGTTTTTTTTTGTCTCTCAATATTATATGGATTTTATAAAAGAAGTTTCAGGGTCTTTTTAATATAATTTGGTTTTAGGCCACCAGTTCTGTTGAGCCGCCCCTCATTGACGATCGATAATTATTTACAGAATGCTGCCCCACAATGAACGAACTGTTCAACCCGCTTCATTCACATTTGGTAACTGAATGACATACTCATGTTCTTGTCATTATTACAACAACAACAACAATCCAGTAAAATTTCATTAATGGGGTCTGGGGAGGGTAGTATGTACGCAGACCTTACCCCTACCCCGAAGGAGTAGAGAGGCTGTTTCCGAAAGACCCT
>AWOL01S0114478.1:57630-76442 GCA_000715115.1 Nicotiana otophora
GCTATTTTAGCTTAGTTGTAGTACTCATTCTTAAGTGTAGAAGCTGTTGTAAAAAAAAAAAAAAAAAAAAAAAAAAAAAAAAAAAAAAAAAAAAAAAAAAAAAAAACGAGAGATAATATTAGTATTGTCTTATCATTATTGTCATTATTGTCTTATCTTAAGTGAGACTCTATAAATTTGATTAAGAATGTCAGATGTGGACAAGTGGTTCTAGTAGGAGACTAGTAAAGCAAAAATAAAAAAGTACAAAAAATTTTGTAAAAAAAAATAAAGGTGTCTACTCTTTAACAATAAAAAAAAAATTTAATTTTGAATTAAACTACTTAAATCTTCATATTAGTGGATACATTTTTTACAACAATATCAAAGGTAACATATTGCAAATACATGTATAACATCTCATTTATTTAAATTATCCTTTTCTAATATAAATAATAATATTGCCATGCGAAGTTAAAGATTTTATGTCATTTAAGAATATATATTATAAACAACAAGTATGAAAAAAATGACAAGATTAATTTTTTGGATATATGTGTATATGTATAAATAAAAAAAATATAAAGCATTTTATTAAAATTTGACTTTTGACCACTAATTTTATGGAGGCTAAATGGATCGGAGAAATGGAGGGAAATGTCAGTTAAAAAGAAGCAGCGTAATTAATTATGTAGGGTTTTATTATGAGTCAGAAAATGGGATACCTTTAAGTCACCAAAAAGTTTGACCGCTGTATATTTGAATGTTGGCCATATCCAAGAAGTCACTTTCGATTTAAATCATTGTGGGCTATTAGGTTGTCCTCTAAGCCTAGCCCACAATATGTTATTTTGTTTTTACTTTCTTTTTTGCTATTCATACAATGTTTTGTATGTGTCAAAATGTTTGATATTATTTCATTAATAATAGTATTTTGATGTTTGTAACTTTCAAATGTAAGAACTTATTTAAATATTCACCTTCTAAACTTATACATAATGTTTTCATATTTATGAAACTGACATTTTAACAACTGATTTAATATTTATTTCACTATAAAATGTAAATTAAACTAAATATTAAATATTAATTCAGTTGAAAAAATAGATGTATTGAGTGTTTAGAGGCTTACCGAACTTAGGCCAAGATTGGACCAACCTAATTTAGTGTTAGTACCTTTTTGATAGGTTTTGGGCTAGGACTTAGATGTGTGGTATACTGGTATTGGTGAGCTTATACATTTTGGGTTGTTGGTGTATAAGAATAATGTTGAATAGAGTACATTAATACTGCAGGGATTAGTAATGCAAGTATTAATTATGCAGATATTATTTCTTATTCACTGTTTAGTGTAGTGTATTAAAAACTAAAATGCATTGCATAATTTTTAAGAAAATTAATTATTTACAAAAATACCTTCCATATTCTTTAGCTTTAAGGGACTTTAAGGACAATTTTATTTTTAATCATGCTAATGCATGCATTAATAGCCTTGGTATTATAATACCATGATTTGCTATGTATTAGTTATACATAGGATAATACCAAATAATTTGTATAACTAATACTTGCATTTGTAATATATAGTTGAAAAAGTATACCAAATAAGGAATTAGTAATACCAAATAAAATATATGTTATTTCTGAAAAAAATAATATATAATAGTACTTTTATATTTTTCATATAAATGGAAAGAAAACCTTTTAGAGTAAATAAAGTAAAATTTTGACTTACTTAAAAATGATAGATGAATAATTTTCAATTTGAGTTGATTTAATAATTTCATTTTTTACTCCTTCTTTTCCAATGTTTCTTACTCTTCATATTCCAGAAACTACATATATTCTTTCTTTCTCTTTATTCTTGCTCACCTTCTTGAATTATTTCTCCAATATTTTTTTCTTTCTCCAAAAATTTATTAGTTCAAGTGTTCAATAATATTTTTAAGATTCCAATAGTTCTATACTTCTATTACTTTATAAAAAATATAGTATAATTTTCAAGATTTACAGCAAGAATTTTGAAGTAGACAAGCAACAATTAGATATTTTAGACTCAAAGTCTTCATCCTTCAAACTTTCTGAATCAGTAATCGGATAATATCTTTCTAATATTATTTTTATTTGGTATTTGGTATTTCATTAATTTTACTCCATACATATCATTTAAGTTTTTTTAAAAAAGTTTAAATACTTAGGACACATTTAAATTTGGCCTTAGGCCTCAAATGCCCCGGAGCCGCCCCTGAGTTTTGTACAATAGGATTACTATATTCTTTTTAAAAACGAGTACTATATTTCGAAAAGAATGATAGGAGTTAGAGCGCAAGGATCAAAATATCCGATTTCTTGTGTGAGAAGTGAGATTGAACACTTCGTTAATAGAAATTACTAAGAAGTATTGTAAACCATAATATTATTCATATTTAAAGAATTTCGAATGTTTTTGAGAAAATCCTCTTTCAAGAAAAGAATGTGGCAATAATAGCTACCAAATGTATCAGTATGTGTTGTTTGCTTAATAAACAATAGTAAGGAGTACTGGAAAAAAATATTTTTGCTAGATATATAAAATGTGTGTTTTTAACATTATGTCTAAATCTTATAAAAAATCAAGTTTACTGTTAACGTAGTGAACAAGGATGACCCAATTAAGTAATAGTGGTCAAGAGATAATTAAGATTTAAACTCGAAATCCCAATTAGATAATAATGGTCAAGAGATCATAAAAATTTAAACTCGTGACATTTTAAGATGCATTTAGCCGTATTAGATGAGACGAGAGGTATTACTCGCTCAATAACATCAGGGGCGGATCTATATACAAATTTTGGGTGCTTAAGCACCTATTAACCTTAACTTGGAGTAGGTATAATTCCATTAAAAACTTAACGAAATGGATATAAAAGGTCAATAAGCACCCAGGAAACATAAACGTTGGTGGGTGTTTTGGTAAAGAAGGGGTTGCTGGAAGTTTAATGATATTAAAGGCGGGATTTCGAGACACAGTCCTAGCGCGGACTAGCGGTAGCACTTTCAACCAGGAAAACCGTTTCTTTTTCTTATATTCAAGGCTTATTTTTTTTTATTTTTTTGGTTTTAATAAATATTTCCCTCAATTAATTAGGTCTTCTTTTTTATTTTTCAAGCACACTTTCTTAACCCAATACTACTTTTTTTTATTTCTTTTTTGCTGACCTTTGATTTTAGCTTTTTATTTTTAATTTTGCTTTACCTAACTCTCTATAGCAAAGAAAACAAAATCCCAAAGTTCGACCCCTTTTAAAGACCAATAGTTCCTCCAAAAAGGTTCCACCAATTTTTTCTTTTAGCCAATTGCATTATCAGCATAGATTGATGTCCATAATATACTTTTTTCACAGTCGTATCAAAATAGTTGTCTACTTCTATAATGTATAGTAAGTTTATCAAAAATAATTAAGCGCCCAGAAACCCAAAATACTAGATCCGCCACTGAATAGCATAACACATTTTGCTTATCAACTATACCCGTCCGAATACAGTACTAGACTGGGACAGGTACAGTACAAAGCTAAAAAGAAAGTAAAGTTATGGTATTGAGAGTTGGAACAACCGTATGGATAATTTAGGTTGTTGGTTTTGCGAGCCATAAAATAGAACAGTTCAATTTTACTGAGAGTGTAAACTGTAAACACTTTTCACATTTATGGTATTCTCAAGTTATGATTTGCAAATTTACTCAATCACCTGGAAAGAGTCAGGTTGAACTGTGGCAGTCGAGTACTACAGAACGTTTCTGGATTTTCTATAAGACAAGGAAACCAGGTGTACAAATTTAGTAACATAAAATAGACATAAATAGTATGCCTATGATTTGTTCTTATTTTCCCTTTCTATTAATCCTCTTCTTTGTGTTAGTAGTTCACAGCAACATCCTGCAAAAGTATAATTTTAGCACGCCCTCCATACTCCTCCGGTAAGACGTCTTCACCAACCTCTCTGATGAACTCTTCCCTTTCTTCTTCACTTCTAACAATCCTGATCTGCATAACATAAAAAAGTATAAGTTTTGCTTCAGGCGAAATATGGGAACTTAATTATAAGCAATGTTTGATCCAAAATAACAGTAATATTCTTTCCACCAAGAAGAAAATTATGCAGAAAAATCTGAGATATATAGCTGCAGAAATGATCTAGTTTTGAAGACTATTCGTTTACTATTGCATTTTGTTAATGTAATATCAATCGATGGGCCATTATGCACACTGACATACCTTCTCTTGAGTTGCTTTTTCAAGGAAGCGACAAACAAATCGCCATACAGTGACAAAGAACTGTGGCATGTGTAAAAGGTAACAAGTAGCTAAACGCTCAGGGTAGTAAGCCTGTAGAAAGAAACTGTGTGAAATACAGCTAGCAGCATCAATATAACACGCGTAATTTAAAGAACTGAACATTGTATCAGCACTCCAGTGTGGCTTTCATCAACTCAGTTGTTCAGTGTATTGCTATTAATTTGGCTAAATCAAGATTCAACAGTTTAAGAGGCGCAAGGTCAAAATTTTCAGAGATTTTAAGTCAGTGGAGTTTATCAAAACAATTCATTACACCAATGGCACCTCATAGCGCATGCAAAAGCCTTAACTATACCTCAAATGTGAGAGTTCAATACCAGCTACATATAACAAATACAGTCTAGTAAGTTATGTTCTACTAAGCTGTTAATCTTGACTCTTTGAACTGTCTTATAGAGGACAAGAGACATATAAGGTTCTCAGTTTCTATTTAACATTGTCCGTTGCATGGTACAATCATTATGTCTCACTTCATAACACTGGTTATGTGTGTCTCTATAGTGATAGTTTTCACAATATAGAAATACAAAGGGGTTACCTGTAAAAACTGAAAACCGGTGATTAATCCACGAGCATCAACATTGCTATAGGTAATATTCTGGAGATCAAGAATTCCAATAAGTTTCTCATTTCCTACTTCTCTACCTCTGAAAGAGCTGAAACAAGCACAAAGAGGTACAAGTTAGAAAAAGAACCACGATTCTCAGCACAACAAACATATTTAGAGAGCAAAAAAACGGAGGAACTCATAAGTCTCAAAGTCATAAAACCTCTAATGGTAGGACTCTTCCTGGATATAACTTGCCATTTACCAAATTACTGTGAACATCTATCAAGTACTTTAAGGAGAGGGAAAACTTTCTGTTTCAAGAATACAAGTAATAGCAAATATTTGTACAATTTACAAAATCTGATACATGGATAGAGATTTAGGAAAATGATAACTCGGAAATTTTTTCTACTCTTCATCTGGATGAGCGCAATTGAGATTTGGATCATTTTGACGGTCATTACTTGCTAGAAGTTGGAGAAGCTAGAATTTTACCCACTACATAGCTTCAGAAATAGGTGACTGACCATGCACAGACAAGACCTCAATTGATTCACCAGATGAAATCTACAATTTAAACTGTCTATCCTTAGATCCAAGGTAATAATCAACCAGAGTTTTTTACCAAATGAAATTCTGCTCCAAAGATAAATTTGCCAGGTTATATGATTACGACTTAACTAGCGTCTATTCTCTTATATACTTGTGCCCATTTCACCCTTCCAATTTTCTGCATCCACCTAACATAGGAGCACGCAAGCATGCTACTCGCATTGATAATTTCATCCTGACTAGATGCTAAGCCACTCTTAGGTTCTTGTAGATGCTCATTTTCTTCATAAATTGTAAAGGTAGAACTTGCGCAACCACATACAAGGGGCTTAACGTTTATTGGTAAGAAGCCTCAATTTTTTTCCCACCTTCCTAATTCATCACAAGGGATGGGTAAGGTTTGCGTCCACATTACCCTCCCCAGACCCCACTTGTTGGACTACATTGAGTATGTTGTTGTGGTTGTCTTCCTAATCCATCAACTCTATTGCATCAGATAACAGGAGAGAAATAATTCCTCTGCACTGTCTTTTAGTGCCCCTTTAAAAATCACTATCACTGCCCATACAAAAGAGAAGGTCTACCTAAAAGCAATCCTCTTCTTTAGGCACTGTACTCTATTGATGATGATAAATCTCCAGGAATTGATGGCTATAATGCCTGCTTTTCTAAGAAATCATGGCCCATTATTAAGGAGGAAGTGATTGCAGCTGTAAAGAACTTCTTTACAACAGGTAAGCTGTACAGAGCTGTCAACTGTACTGCAATCACTTTAGTCCCAAAGAATAGTAATCCAGCTACAATCAAGGAGTACAGACCAATTGCGTGCTGCACTATTTTATATAAACTCATAGCAAAGATCCTGACCTCAAAATTGCAGGAAGTTATATCCTCTATTATTTGTGAAGCCCTGGCTGGGTTCGTACCAGGCAGAGATAGCAGATAACATTATTCTGGCACATGAACTTGTAAAAGCCTATTCTAGAAAACATGTCTCGCCTAGGTGTATGATCAAGATTGATCTACAAAAGACTTATGATTCAGTTAAATGGATATACTTGGAACAAGATATGATGGAACTGGTTTTCCTAGTACAACAACAACAACCCAATGTAATCTCACTAGTGGGGTCTGGGGAGGGTAGTGTGTACGCAGACCTTACCCCTACCCTGGGGTAGAGAGGCTGTTTCCGATAGACCCTCGGCTTCCTCCCTCCAAGAACCCCCCACCTTGCTCTTGGGGTGACTCGAACTTACAACCTCTTGGTTGGAAGTGGAGGGTGCTTACCATTAGAGCAACTCACTCTTGTGGTAAGGTCTGCGTACACACTACCCTAGTAAATTTAGTAATTTACTGCATGGGTAATGGAATGTGTGCGGACTGTGAATCACACTGTTATGATCAATGGAGAGCCAACACACCCTTTGATGCAGCTAGAGGCCTCAGGCAAGGTGACCCAATATCACCCTTCCTGTTTGCTATTGCAATAAAGTATTTAAGTAGGAAGCTGAATGAATTAAAAGAAAACAAGAATTTCAAATATCATCCTAGATGTGCAAAATTAGGAGTCACTCATTTATGCTTTGCGGATGACTTACTGTTGTTTGCTAGGAGTGATCAAGCGTCTATAGCTGCGGTACATCACTGTTTCCTCGAGTTCTCTAGTGCCTCTGGACTACAAGCTAATCTGAGCAAGAGCTCAGTGTACCTCAGAGGAGTTTCATTGGAAGAAAATGAGAGAATCTTGCAGCAACTAGGATTTGTATATGGGGAACTACCTTTTAAATATCTTGGCGTTCCTCTAGCTACAAAGAAAATGTCTTTTATCATTCCTTCTAAAGTTCTAAAAGCCGTAGATTCATATTGCAGAAGCTATGTTTGGTCTGGGTCAAATGTCATTACAAAGAAGGCCTTGGTTGCGTATGTGCACCTAAATCTACTGGTGGATTGAACCTCATTAATCTACAGGTTTGGAATAAGGCTGCCATGGTAAATAACTGGGATTTAGCTCACAAACAGGACAAGTTATGGATCAAATGGCTCCATACTACATCAAAGGGCAGGATTTTAACAATGTTGTTGTATCCCAGCAAGCTTGCTGGATGGTCAGGAAAATCTTGTGTGCTAGAGCATGTTTGGAGCAGATGCAAATCAAATATACAGGGAAGAGGAACCTGATAAGGCAAATCTATATACAACTACTTGGCAACTGCCCTAGAGTAGCTTGGAAATGCTTGATATTTAAAAATGATGCTAGGATAAAAGCCAAATTTACAATGTGGCTCCAATTACAAGGAAAGTTACTAACCACAGATAGACTAGCCAAATGGGGGCTGAATGTGGACTTAAGATGTGCCCTGTGCCAATCTCATGATGAATCAAGAGATCATTTATTTGTGGAATCTGAGTTCACTAGATTCCTGTGGGCTAAGATGATACAGTGGCTGCAGAAACAAATCCATGTTGGTGCTATCTGGGAACAACATCTTGACCGGGCTATCAGGAATGCTAAAGGGAGATCACTAACGGCTCAAATTTTCAGAATGGTTTATGTGGAGTGTATCCATGGCTCCATGCCATATGGATGGAAAGAAACCAGAGGATTTTTGAGAAGAAAAGTAGAAGCGGGCAATGCATAGCTAGAGAAGTTGCCTATATATGTAATGTTAGAGCTTCCTCTGGAATGAAAACTGTTCTGCGGAAGCTTATTTTCTAGAGGCTAGTTCATGTTTTAGGCGAGTCATAGAGTAGGAGTATGTCAGATGAGATAGTTCGCTGTGCTACAAGCTTAGCTATGGTTTTGTAATGTCTCTCTTGGTGATAAATAAGAAACTGTTAGTTACCTAAAAATAAATCCTCTTCTTTAGATAGCATTACTTCACTAAGCAGATATCATTATTATCAGTTCTTGGACATATAAGAGAAGAAAGTTTCTATCATTACTTCACCCCTCATTGAATAGACAGATATTAGAGTGACTAAAACAATAAAATGTAAAAGTAGCATGTAAAAGGATCTATAATCCCATGCAGAAACAGAATAATGCCCAACAAAGAACCATCATAACCAGTCTGCTCATTCTATTTGTAGTCAAACATATGCATCCATTTCTCAGAATGTCCCCTCTCTCTCTCTCTCTCACTCACACACACACACACACACTATGTCTCTCTCTGGCTGGATAGAAATATCAGCACAAATCTCTCTGTTCCTTCTCTCTCTCAAGCACTTCCTCAAACAGACACTTCGATTTACATAAAGCAAGGTCAATTTTACAAAGTTTTAGAAGTAGTTCCTCATGTGCAATTTTCCAAATGTTCAAAGAGCAACATGGTTGAATGAAAATGATACCTTGCAATTGTTTTGTCTAGTAGATGAACCACGAATTCTGCAAAAGAGGCAAATGTGTCAATACTAACTTTATCGTTAAGAGCCATCATTAGCATCCTACAGAAAGAAGAAGGAAGCATTCTGAAGGATTTATTCAAGAAATCCCCTTACCAGTCACCATAATTAATTTCTCATTTATATTACCAGAGATAAGGGCGGATACAAGAGAAAAAGATAGCATAAAATGATTCATTTACGACACTGCAACTTGGTAAACACTATGGATTGTTGCTATTTTAGTGAAAAAGCCTTAACCAATGTTCCTTAATAGCTCAAAATAGATCCTTACTGTATCGGATGTTTGTCCTTAACTAATGTTCCTTAATAACTAAAAACAGTATTTTCGGAATTTAAGAATTCCCATATCCCTTTTACAGTCATTTCACCAAGTAGGAAGTTCACCTATAGTAGGGCGTTTAAAGGACTGCTATAAAAAAAGAAGCAGCTATAAGAAAAGGGCCAGAGCAAAATTCTATATATAGGAAGAACATCAATTTATTGCATGCCAGAATAAGCCAACAAAACTACACACCTAGACAACCATATTGAGCACTGAGGCCTTTCAAAGTTCATTATCAGTCCGACAAGATAGTGTTTAACTAATCTATTAACAGAAAAATTAGGACAACAATTAAGGAAAAAGCTAAGTGAACAAGTAACTCAAAAGATCAATGTAAGAAATAGAGAAGGGGACAAGCAGCACATGTGAGGAGTTTGGACCTTGAGCCGTTTTATGATGGACAAACATATGATTAGGCCCGTCAAACCTACAAATCATTGCTCACCTTTGCAGTTAAGGTGGCAAAATCAGCCCATTTTTGGTAAATCCACCAACCCGACTAATATTAGGTTGGTTGGGTTATGCATTTGTTGACTTAACCCAATGGATTGAATCTGAAATGACCCATTAAACTATTTGGTTAAAATAGTATAATCATGCGGGTCAAAATGCAACCTAAACTCAAACATCAAGAATCAAATTCAAACATTGAGAGTGGTTCTGATGTCATTGATACAACCTAGGAAGAACCACACCCCAAAAGCTAGCTATTTAGGTGGGAGAGCCCCAGACTATATTAACCCCACATACCGATGTGGGACTCAAGTATCATTCCTTGCAATAGACCGTAACACAGGGTTAGCTTATGACCCTTTATTCGACTCAATCCATTTTGACACAATCAAAGTTTGACGGGTTTGCTCATGGACCATTTACTGATTTGACCTGCATTGACCCGTTCAAGTTTGACCCGCCCACTCATTACCACGTTCAATATTATGGATCAATTTTTGTCATTTTAAAATTTATAGCTGGTTAGATATCAGTTAGCAGTGTGTACTCACAGCATCTTGACAAATCAACTTATAATTAAACAAACATAATCAACTACCCTTACACATAGTATTCCTTTCAATAAAATATTATTGGTCACACGGATTAGTGATTTTATTACTTGAAAGAAAACTATTTTCCTGCTACAGATTCCCTAACACTAGCACACTTTATATGAATGAAGTGATCGCCCACAGACAAGAAGTCAAGTCCAAGAAATTAACAACTACCTACAAGATTGTTTAAACTAAAGACATGTGCAATAGCCCATTACTAGGACAATAAAAGATTTAAAAAGGCATCATTGAGTGAACCAACCAGATTATTCTTCTCAAAATAACACAAACAATAGCTCATGGACTAACCAAGGACAACCGGAAAAAAAAAGGCGGATCCAATATTTGAACTTTACCCGTTCAACCTTTAAATTTCTTAGCACTCAACTTACAACAATGAAATTATGGGTTAGAATTTAATATTTGTTGAAATTTTGTGATTTTTAACATATATATCTATGTTCAGTATCAATTAGCTCAAAAGCTACATCTGCCACTGATGCAATGTAGTGAAAAAAGAAACTTTATTCTGAGGGAGAAAATAAATTACTCTTGAATTGAACTTGATCCTTGGAAGAAAAATGCTTGTTAACTTTGACAATCATAACAGGGTGCCCATTTTTGGATAATCCCTGCAAATAAATTTTTTTAGCTTCTAATTCATCAGCAACTTCAGAATCGGAGATGTACCCAATTGGAACCATTTCCGCCCTCCATTTTTGCCACTGACTAAACATCTTTGCAGCTTTTTGTGGGTCCATTGATCTTGCAATCAAGAACCTCATTAGTATCTGTTCTCCATAACCCTGCACAAAAAAAGGAAAAAAAAATGATTATCAGTAAAAATTAAGAGTTGAACTTTACACTTAAGAGGAAAGAATTAGGGAGCCAATTGTGCTTACATCAGTGGAAGAACCAAGCTTTTCAACTGATTCCCTCATTTGGGTCAATGCTATTTCTTCATTTGTGTCCATTTTTAGGAATCTCCGGGGAGGGGAAGGCAAAGGGGAAGTTGATGCTAAAGAAGAACAATAAACTTAACAGTGATTATTTGTGAAGTTGAAAGTTCAAAGTTGTGGAAAACAATACAAAGAAAACTCAAAAGAAGTCAAAGAAACAAGGAGTAAGATAGTAAATGAGTATTTAATGCAGTATGCTAGAAATAGTGGCTGAAGATGGAGAGAGAACCAAAGGAAGTTATGGAGTAGAAGAGAAGAAGTGATGCTATGACATTTGGCAATACAGGAGTGGTAATAAGTGTACCTTGTTCCAAGAATTTCTTTTTCTTTCTTGTTGTTTATGAATTTATGAATTTCCATTCTAGTGAATAGTGTGAAAAGCCTCCCTCTTGTGGTCGGCCAAGTTACAAAAATCGGCTTATTTGAGTATGGATTCTCGGAAAAGTATTTTTGAAAAAAAATAATTTATGTTTGACTAACCAATCTGAAAAGTATTTTGGAGTATTAATTTGTATTTGGCCAAACTTTTCAAAAAGTATTTTTAAGTATCTAATTACGAATAATGACATGAATTAATTTACTAAATAGTTAATGTTATAAGTAAATAAATAATCTCAATTTTTTTATTAAAGACAATAATTAAATATTTTCATTTTATATATAAGTAGAATAGGAAAATAACATTAAAAAGTACTTTAATTCTTTTAAGATGATTTAAATATATTAAAAAATTATTTAACAAATATAAAAATATTCACCCTTGAAGTCACTATATATTAGAAAGTTATTCTACAAATAAGAAGAAACACTTATACATTAATATCCTAAGTATTAAGTCCCAAATAAGTAAGGTTATTTTGGAGGTCCTATTTTTGTCTTGTTGTTTATTTTCCCACGAAGAGTATTTCTCTCTCTCTACAATTATTCCTTCCCCCTAGATGGCCCCACCCCCACCCCTCGTACAGGACCAACTATCACCACCAACACTAAAATTCCCCGATCCACCAGATATCAATTCAACACCAATAAAAGTTGAATCAACTCCAAAAGAAAAGGTTAACATCTTTAAGGAGATATTAGCAGACAAGAACTTGAAAAAATCAAGCACATACCACACCTAGTACCACCAATCGGAGACAACATTCAAATCTACCACAGATGACACAGCTGGGCCCATCATCCTCAGCCAAGAACAAAAGAACAGACTATACCACCCATGGTGTTTCTTATTAATCGTCAAGATCTTTGGGAAAACAATTCCCCACCACCTATTGAAATTAAAATTACAACATATTTGGAATCCCAGTGAGCAACTAACACTAAGAGATCTAGGTTGGGATTTCTTTGTGGTGAAATTTGAGAAAGAAGAGAACATGATGACTGCACTACACGGAGGCCCATGGTTCATCATGGGACATTTTCTCTCCGTCAGAAATTGGGAACCGAACTTCGTTCTGGCGGAATAAAAAATACACGCCACCGCCATCTGAATCCGACTTTTCCAATTACCCATAAAGTTCTATGATAAAAAGATCCTAGAAAGGGTGGGGAAAAGGGTTGGTAGGCTGCTGAAAATCGATACGTGCACTTCTGCCACCTTAAGAGGCAGGTATGCATGAATCTGCATCCAAGTACCCATCGAGGTACCACTCCTAACGATGGCACTAATTGGTGAACAGAAATAACCAATCAAGTATAGGGAGGGCATCCTGTGCAAGGGGTGTGGGCGACTGCACCATCTACTCAAGAAATGTCCAAATAAACAACAGATAGGGGAAAACGACACATCAGAAATGTCGTCAGCAGGACACAGTACCAACGAGGAGGGCGACTGGAAAGTGGTGGAGTTCCCACAGAAAGCAAAACGACAAGGGAGAATGGATAGTTTCAAAGCCCAGGTGTGACCGGAGGTAACATAGAAGAAAGCTGGGAGCGGAAAACAACCACTAGATTCAGGTAAGTTCTCCGTCCTTAGTAGCACTGATGATGATGAGGGCGGCAGGAACACTGTGGAACATGGCGGCACTAGGGTTGTGAGAAATATGGGCCAAACTAAGTAGGCCCAAAAGATTCCACACGGGCCTCGTCTAACTAGCCCCCAACGGGATAAGAAGCTTAGGCCATATGGGCCCAAGATACAACTGCATGGTCCTCTAGCGCACAGCCCAAACCATCTGCATAATTTATAACCTGTGCCTAGTTTAGAACACATGCTGGGCACATGCCCCCTCACACACGCACCTACTGCCTCTCACGCGGCCTAAGGGAAGAAACACGCACCCATGTCGGGTATGGAAAATATCCAAAATGCAATCCCAAATCTGATACCCCGAAGCTCTGACACAAGTCAACTTCTGGGGTCCACCTATGGGGCTAAGCCTAATCTCTCTAACAATATTACTAACACTGTGCAAGGGAAGAAGGATTTAATTACGCTTACTCCCTCTCCCTCTCACACTATAACCAACCCTATGCCTCATCATCACTCATCCTCTACTGATTTGACTGACGTCGTCGCTTCTCAAAGATTTCTAGTGATGAGAAATCTTCATACACAGAAATCCAACGGTGAAGGCCATTGCTTAAAAGGAAAAGAATGCATAACTGTTGAGGTAAACTCCACTACCGATCTAGACACTAACAATGGAGAGGAAACAAAACAACCCAACAAATAATAGCAACATGCAGAGCCAGGGGGAGGACCAAAATCAGATAAAGGTATCATCTACCCCACTCCCCATGGACCACATTCCAACCTCATGGTTGGAGATGGCAATGTAGGGCATTGCTTTCCCCTGAACTTCTTGATAGGGACAGTACCCATCTTAGTGGTCATTCAAAACCCACACTACTTGGCCAAACTAGTCGCAGCCAGTCTGAAACATGCACTGCTGAACTATGGTCACCAGTTGTGGTTGGCAACTCTCATGCAAGCTAAGTATGAATTGAGTCAGCAAATAATGACAACAGACTAGTTGAGCCTCCTCATGCAGCAGATAAGCCACACCCTACCCTTCTTCTCACTAGCCTCCCCAAGGGAGGGGATTCCCAGCCCTTCTTTCTCTCCATGGACACCAGTGAGGACAATGAACCCATCTCCAACGATAGGGCCAGAAAATGTCCACGAACACTTAGAGGCCACCAACATAGAGCTAGAGAAAATGATAGCAAGGTTGGGAGTGCTAAAGACCAAAGATATACTTTTACAACAGGAGGAAACAATAAAGTTCAGAGGGCCTAGGGAGAAATGCTTGTCGTACTATGCCCAAGAAGCATGGTAATGTGTGGAGTAAGCCTAAGATCAGCCTTAGAGCCAAACTCAAGAGACTCAGCTGCAAACCTAAAACCAGTAATGGCCTGGTTAACTCCCTAGATTCCACCTGGGATGGAGAACCCAGAGAGCCAAACACTAAAGGGGAAATCCAAATGCAAGAAAAGGAAGCCACAAACCAACACAAGGTTACTGATGAATTTCATTATCTGGAATGCTATAGAGGATAATAGTGGGAATTTAGGAGACATTGTGTAGAGATGGTTAAGATACACAAGCCTGCCATGCTGGTCCTCTTGGAAACTAGGATGACTGAGTGCAAACACCTCATTCAGGAGCTGGGATTCACATGGAAAAATTAGAACCATGTTATGGGCCTGTCAGGAGGCATTGTCATCATGTGGAAAGATGACATGTTGAAGATTGATGAAGTCTCCACCACTCCACAGGGCATCAATGTCATGGTCAAGGTAACTCCCTCTTCCAACCCTTAGCTTTTGACTACAATTTATGGCAGCAATACCCATGCTAACATAAGGGTTATATGGGACCAACTTAGAACTCTCTCTACAAGGGGAGCTGGTTAGTAGGGGGACTTTATTGAAGCCTAAGGGCCAGAGATAATCAGGGAAAAATTGTATATCTGCCCCACGAGCAAACTTGTTCTAGCACTGCCTGAATAACTATAAACTCATTGACTTAGGTTTTAAGGGAAGTAAATATACTTGGATTAACATGAAGTATATGAATAGGAGTCAGCTAATCATAAAGAGACTAGATAGGAGTTTTGCCAATGATGAATGGATCCAAGATTACCCTTCTAGTAATGTGAGTTACCTCCCTAGAACACACTCTGATCACTGCCCTATGCTGATCACTTGTGGCAAAATGCTCCCTACCACATCCAAACCTTTTATGTTTGAACTCATGTGGTGTAGCCACCCATCCTTGTCCAACAGGCCTATGAAGGGTATGGTAGCCTTGAAAGAGGCAATGCCCTGTTCCAGTCCCAAGTGCTGACCTAGAATAGGAATGTGTTTGGCAATATGTTCCATAAGAAGAAACACATTATTGCCAGACTTGGGGGCATTCATAAATTAATGCCTACCCCTTTAGAACCTTTCTTCAGAATCTAGAAAGTCAACTTCTGGAGGAATATTCCTCTATTCTCAAAAGTGAAGATATCTTTTGGAAACGAAGTCTAGGATCAACTGGCTGATAGAGGGTGATGCTAACACTAGATTCTTCCATACATCAACCCTCAATATGAGGAGAAGAAACAAAATCATGGCCCTGCAAGATGAAGTAGGGAACTGGATTTAGGAGAAACAGGAAATCCAGAACACCATTTACCACTACTACTCCAAGTTGTTCACCACTGAACATCTAGGCTCTCCCACACCCTAGAAAAGCATTATCTATAATGCCCATACTCTGTCCAATAAGGAGAAAGCTACTCTGAATACCCCCCTAAGGAGTAGCGAAATAAAGGTGGTCATGTTCTCTTTCAAACCTACAAAGGCCCCTGGACCTAATGGTCTACACCCTTTCTTCTATCAAAGATACTGGGATACATTGGAGAGCAAAATAACTCAGTTCTGTAATTAAACTTTTAATACCCTAGAAATAAAGCATGAATTTAATACCACCTACCTCTGTCTAATACCTAAGTGTGCCAATGCCACAATCCTTAAGAATTTCAGACCTATTGGGCTATGCAACACAATGTATAAGCTGATTACCAAAATCATTGTCAACAATCAAGCTTGTCCTCCCTTCCATCATTGACCCAAGTCAGGCCAATTCCTTGTCCAACAGAAGGGCCAGTGATAATATCATCATAGTTCAGGAATACATCATCCACTTCACTAAAATGAATGGGATAAATGCTAACATAATCCTCAAAATTGACTTAGAAAAGGTATTTGACAGAATATAATGGTCCTTTATTAGAGACACTTTGGTGTCTTTTGGTTTTTCCCAAACTATGACCAAATTAATCAAGTCCTGCATTTCGTCAAGATCTATTTCTGTCCTGGTAAATGGGGGTATGACTGATTTCTTCCGGCCTAGTAGGGGCATCAGAAAAGGGGACCCTATGTCCCCTTGCATTTTTATCATGTGTATGGAAAGGTTATCTAGAAGCATTGAGGCTCAGGTGAAACATAGTGATTGGTTTCCCATCAAAATTAGCCATACTAGGCCAAAAATCTCCCACCTATTCTTTATAGATTACCTAACCCTATTTTCTAGGGCAAACACCAAGAATTGTGTCACCATCATGGATACTCTGCACCATTTCAGTAGTCTATCTGGTCAAAGGGTCAACCCTTAAGTCCAAAGTTGTCTTCTCCAATAACTGCCATCAGGATACAATAGATAGCTTAGCAAGGACATTGAATATCAAGCCTAACACTTACTTTGGTAAATACTTAGGCTTTCCAATCTTCCACAAGAGGCCAACTAATAGAGATTTCCAGTTCATCATTGATGGCATGCAAACTAAGCTAGCTGGCTGGAAAACTAACTTCATGAACATGATTGGGAGAACTACCTTAGCCAAGTCATCATTGGGATGCATCCCTAGCCATGTCATGTAGTGCATTAGGTTACATGCCCAGGTGTGCAACCAAATAGATAGGATTAAGAGGAACTTCATATGGGACACTACTGCTATTAAGAAGAAAATACATCTGATTAAGTGAGGTATCATTACTAAGCCTAGAGAAGTAGGGTGTCTTAGTGTGCATAAAGCCGACTTTAGGAATACTACCACCCATGTTAGTTTGGCTTGGAGGATGTACAACAACCCTCAGGACCTGTGGGCTAGAGCATTGTTCCACAAACACTGCACTAGCAATCACCATAGAAAACACATTGCCTTTAGAACCTGGAGTAACATCAGAAATGGCTGGAAAGTGTGTAGAGATGCTAATAGGCGGATAGTGCATAAGGGTGATAAAATCAACCTCTATAATGACAGATGGATCTAAAACTTAACCTCTTAGAGCTTTAATCAGTGGACCCCTTAAC
The DNA here is from genome assembly GCA_000715115.1 of Nicotiana otophora. Classification (NCBI taxonomy): domain Eukaryota; kingdom Viridiplantae; phylum Streptophyta; class Magnoliopsida; order Solanales; family Solanaceae; genus Nicotiana; species Nicotiana otophora. The sequence goes on from AWOL01S0114478.1 coordinate 75,091, forward strand.
AGGGGTGAGGACAACAAAACTCTGGCCACCTGTCTCCTAAATGGCCAGCTCATCCCTAACAACCTTTCCTTCAACCTACCTGGCAGTGTGCTTTCAAGTATAAACTCCACCATTTGTAATGATAACCCTCTTAGTATAGACAAAATGGTATGGAACATGACCAATAATGGGCTTTTCTCAATCAAATCTACCTACTCCATGATCATTGAACAGTCTGAGAATCTGCACCAAAGTCCAGAGATCAATTTCAATTGGATTTGGTCAAAGAAGGTACCTAACAAGATTAAATATTTTCTATGGTTGATGACCCATGACAAACTCCCTACTACCAAGCACCTGCAACACAGGGGGATCACTCTGAACCCTTGATGTTTCTTCTGTGACAAAGAGGATGAATAAATTTAGCATGTCATAGTCTGTCGTGAGAATGCCAAGCTATTCTGGGCAACCTATCCCACATGAGCTTAAATAACCATAACACCTCCATTATCCTAAATAAATAGAACAACTGGGTATGCACCAACAACACTATCTACAACAAAAAATTCAACTCTCTCCTTAAATGGGGGGAGTTGATCCGTTTATGCCTATGGGAGATTTGGCTCACCAGGTACAACAATTGTCTCAATGGGAAAAGAGAGCTAGTCTCCTATAAGAATGCCATAGCTAAGGCTGTTGAGTTCATTCATATGGCTGGAGGAAGCACTGACTACTAATGTCCTTTATATCAAGTGGCATCCTCTAAGAATAGGCCACTATAAACTCAATAAAGACGGGGTAATCCTTCAAAATAGGCTTATAGGTGGAATAGGCAGGGTAATCCGAAACAACAATGGGAACTGGGTGATGGGATTCATGGGGAAACTAAGTTATACCAATACTATACACTCTGAACTAACATCTCTAATGCAGGGGCTAAAATGGCAGCCTCGAACAACTTCATGCCTTTGAAGGTTAACATAGACTCAACTGAGGTAATACACATTATCGACAAAGGCAATCTAATTTATGAGACTATTGTATGTGAATCCAGGTCACTCTTAACAGTACTGGGGAATCCTCCAGTAAACCATGGCTACAGGGAATCCAATAGGGTGGCAGATAAGTTGGCAAAGGAAGCAAGCAAGATGAACGAAGTAACAACAAACTTTTTGGTAGTTCCTCCTGTGTTTGACAATGAAGCAATATGGGCAGATATCCTAGGAACTATTTTGAAAAACAAAAGAAGGGGTTGTAATATTTATAATGTAGCGATAGACTACAATCTTTTTGTGGAGACCGAGACCTCTCTGAAAGATTCTGTAGTAACAAACAACCAAGTAGCAAGTTAATATATATATATATAGTTATAT
>AWOL01S0114478.1:87697-190973 GCA_000715115.1 Nicotiana otophora
ATATATATATATATATATATATATATATATATATATATATATATATATATATATATATATAGTTAATAAAAAAGGGTTATTTTGGTATATGATGTATTTTGTTAAGGGTATTTTTGGTAAGAAGAAAGGTCAAAATTGCTTCCGCTTCTAGGGAGAAGTTACTTTTTTCTTCTTCTCAAAAAATGCTTCTTCTTCTTCCCAAAATTACTTTTTTTCTACGATAAAGCTTGGCCAAACACCTTAAGCTGAGAGAAAAAGTACTTTTGGCCTTTGAAGAAGCTTGGCCACACATGCTATTAGTTTTGTATATAGCAAAGACATCCTCGGAACTAGTTCAAACGCAAGGCCAATTAGCATTTTGTCCCTTTATTCAAAAAATTCGTCCCCTTTTTAAGATTCAAATTGACCAAAATTTGAAGTAAAATGAGAAATTGTAAAAACTTTCATATGAGAAGAAGGACCAGTTACCCAGGATTGATAGTAAAAATTATTACTACACAGTAAGTAATACATAGCTTGTTATGTATGATAGATAACTACTCCTAATTACAGCTTGTTTGGATTGTTGTTACATATCGTTTCATAATGTATCATATTGTGTTGTACTGTATTGTTTGAAATAATTGGATAAATTACATCATTTGTCGTCATTTTATGATGTCACACACCAACAATATAAAGAACAAACTTGTAGTATTACTAAGAAAAAATAGGATACATAGTAGAATTATTATATAAAAAAGCAGGGTAAAAGATAAAATATGATTATTTAATAATAAGGAAGGTCAAGATGAGAGACAAAAATAAGGTAACAACGCCACCACGCCAAATTTACCGTTCCATAAAGTGGCACTTTTCGTCATTACATAACGACGGATTTCATGATACGATATAACAAATTTTGTCACGACCCAAATTTTCCTCCGTAGGATATCGTGATGGCATCTAGTCTCTAAGACTAGGTAAGCCTAACAATTATGCGGAATAACTGAATATAAAGGTAAAACTCAACCTCAACATCTGCAATAAATAAGAATTGCGATTCAAAATAGTTACAACTCCCAAAACCCGGTAGAAATAAGTTACAAGCTCTAAAGAGAAATGCTAAGTGTCTCTATACATCAGAGTTTAATAAAAATAAAGAAAATGACATCATAAAGTTAGAGGGGGACTTTGAAGTCTACGAATGCTGGCAGATGTACCTTGAATTCTTCACGTATGGGCTAGCTCACTGGTACATGGTCTGATAAGCAGTACCTGGATCTGCACAAAAAGATGTGAAGAAGTGTAGTATGGGTACACCACAACGGTACCTAGTAAGTGCCAAGCCTAACCTCGGTAGAGTAGCGACGAGATCAGGTCAGGGCCCTACTGGAATAAAAAGGAAACGAGGTAGAAGATATAATAATATAATGAAATGACTAAGAATTTAAGAATGAGAAATTACAGAAAGGTAACAATACAACAAATAAAGTTAAACAACAGAGGCGCTCCCGAGGTACTACCTTGTAGTCCCAAATGTAGATACATAACATGGGAGCTCCCGAGGTACCGTCTCGTAGTTCCAAAAATAAATATGTAATAGGGTAGCTCCCGAGGGACCGCTTTGTAGTCCCAAAAGTAAATATGCAATAGGGGAGCTCCCGAGGTACCGCCTCATAGTCCCAAAAGTAAATATGCAACAGGGGAGCTTCCTAAGTACCGCCTCGTAGTCCCAAAAGTAAATATGCAACAGGGGAGCTCCCGAGATACTGCCTCGTAGTCCCAAAAGTAAATGCACACTCATAAACTATGGAACAACAAATTTATAATAAGGAATCCTACAATTAAAGACTGAATACAAAATCACGGAAGCAGGTAATTCAACTAAGCATGTTGTACAAATTGCAAGTAAGAGTTAAGACACATAGACATGCGACATTAAACTAAACATGATGACTACACATGCTAGAGCAACTCAGTCAAGGAATTAAAAGAAAACTACCTAGCAAGAATCGAATTTTTCAACATTTAACCCGAGTACACACTCGTCACCTTGCGTACACGGTCTTCACGTATTGAAAATACCATAACATTACCAAAACCTAAGGGGCGTTTCCCCCACACAAGGTCAGACAAGTTACTTACCTCCAATCTCGCTCAATCAATTGATAAGAATACCTTTCCCTCGACTCTCCGACTCCGAACGACCCAAATCTAGCCAAAAACAATTACATACTATAAATATAACTATAAGAAACAAATCTAAATAATGAAATTATGACTTTGATAAGGAATTAGAAAATCGCCCCAAAAAGTCAACCCATGCCCATGTCTCAAAATCAGATAAAAATCACAAAATACGGATACCCATTCGATATCGAGTTCACCTTTATCAAAATTACTCAAATCTACTACCAAATCGCCACTCAAATCCCCAAATTAAACTCTCCTAATCGATAGCCTCAAACTCCCAAATTCCACCTTAAATACATACAGACTAGGTGGGTAATTCAATGGAGAAACAATATTATTGAATAAAAGTTTTCACAAGTGGCTTACCTCAAGAAATTCCTCAACAATCCTCTCATAAATCGCCTTTGACTGAGTTTGCAAAGTCCAAAATGAGTGAAATCACGAAACCCTTTGGTTTTAAACACCGCCCAGTTAAACTACATCTGCGGATAAGGAATCGCTTTTGCGATGCCGCACCTGTGCAAAACAACCATTGTAGGTGTGGAAGTCACCCAAGTCTAGGCCTTCCGCTTCTGCGGATTAAGCTCCGTCTGCGGGAACGCGAACGCACCTGCGACCACTGGTGCTTATTCGCTCTATGGCATCGAAGAAGCGAAGGCGCTTCTGCGAAAAATGTCCCGCTTCTGTGACCACTGCAGGGCAAGGCCAGCTCTGCATCTGCAATTCAAAGCTTTCTTATGCGAGCCCTCACCTGTGGCCAACCCCACCACATGTGCGATGACACCAGAACCAGCCAGCGCCAGCAATCCTCTAAGTCCCAAAAATGATCCGATGACAATTCGAATCACACCCGAGGCTCCCGGTACCTCAACCAAATATACTAACCAGTCCTAAAACATCATATGAACTTATTCGAGCCTTTAAATTATATCAAAAAATACTAAAATCATGAATTGCACATCGATTCAAGCCTAATGAACTTTAGAACTTCTAACTTCTACATTTGATGCAGAAACCTATCAAATCAAGTTCGATTGATCTCACATTTTGCACACAAGTCATAATTGACATTACAGACCTACTCCAACTTTCGGAATCAGAATCCGACCCCGATACAAAAAAAGTCCACTCCTAGTCAAACTTCCCAAAAATCATCCAATTTCTAACTTTCGTCAATTAACGCCGAAATGACCTACGGACCTCAAATCAACATCCGAACACACTCCTAAGACCAAAATTACCATACAGAGCTATTGGAACTGTCAAAAATTCCATTGTGAGGTCGTCTTCACACATTCAAACTACGGTCAATTCCTACGACTTAAACTTCCATTTTAGGGACTATGTGTCCTATTTCACTCCAAAACCAAAAACCAAACCTCCCGACAAGTTACGTAACCACAAAATGAAATAGAGGGAGCAATAAATAGGGGTTCAGGGCTAATACTCTCAAAACGACCGGCCGGGTCGTTACTTCCTCCCCTTCTTAAAACAAACGTTCGTCCTCGAACGAGTATAGAGACATACCTGAAATGGTAAAAAGATGAGGATAACAGCTGCACATATCATGCTCGGTCTCCCAAGTCGCCTCCTCGACCGGGTGACCCCTCCACTGAACCTTCACTGAAGCGATGTTCTTCAACCTCAACCTTTGAACCTACCTGTCCAAAATGGCCACCGGCTCCTCAACATAAGATAGATCCTTGTCCAATTGGACTGAGCTGAAGTATAACACATGAGATGGATCGCCGTGATACTTTCGGAGCATGGAAACATAGAACACTGGATGAACTGCAGAGAGACTAGGTGGTAGTGCAAGTCTGTAAGCCACCTCTCTAACCCTCTCAATAGTCGCAAAGACCTGACATATCTAGGGCTCAACTTGCCCTTCCTACCGAACCTCATAACACCCTTCATGGGTAAAACCCGGAGCAAGGCGCTCTCCCCAATCATGAATGCAACATCGCAAACCTTCCGATCCTTATAACTCTTCTGCCTGGATTGGGCTGTACGAAGTCGATCCTGAATCAATTTAACCTTTTCCAAAGCATCCTGAACCAAGTCTCTACCCAATAGCCTAGCCTCACCTGACTCGAACCAACCCACTAGAGACTGGAACCGCCTACGATACAAAGCCTCATACGATGCCATCTGAATGCTCAACTAATAACTGTTGTCATAGGCAAACTCCGCAAGTGGAAAGAACTGATCCCAAGCACCCCCAAAAGCTATCACACATGCACGAAGCATATCCTCCAATATCTGAATAGTACGCTCGGACTGTCTGTCCGTCTGAGGGTGAAATGTTGTACGCAACTCCACCCGAGTACCCAACTCATGCTGTATGGCTCTCCAGAATCGTGATGTAAACTGCATACCCCGATCAGAAATGATAGATACTGGCACGACATGAAGTCTGACAATCTCGCGAATGTAAACCTGAGCCAGCTGCTCCGAAGAGTAAGCAGTAATCACAGGAATAAAATGAGCTGACTTGGTCAATCTATCCACAATTACCCAAAATGCATCGAACTTTCTCTGAGTCCGTGGGAGACCAACAATGAAATCCATAGTGATTCGCTCCCATTTCTGCTCCGAAATCTCTAGCTTCGGAAGAAGTCCACCTGGCCGCTGATGCTCATACTTCACCTGCTGACAATATGCACCGAGCTACATATTTCACTATGTCTTTCTTCATCCTCCTCCACCAATAATGTTGCCTCAGGTCCCGATACATCTTCGCGACACCTGGGTGAATGGAATACCGCAAACTGTGAGCCTCCTGGAGAATCAACTCACGCAAACCATCTACATTGGGCACATATAGCCTGCCCTGCATCCGTAATACACAGTCATCTCCAATAGCGACTTCCTTGGCATCACCGTGCTGAACCGTGTCCTTAAGGACAAGCAGATGAGGGTCATTATACTGACGCTCTTTGATACAATCATAAAGAGAAGAGTGAGAAACCACACAATCTAAAACTCGACTAGGTTCGAAAACATTCAATCTAACAAACTGGTTGGCCAAGGCCGACCAGGTTGTTACAAATTTAAGTAAAAATTAAAATAAATATTGTATTTAAAGTAACAATACGACACAATACAATAGGTAACAACCCTCCAAACAAGCTGTTAGTATACTGTTTAAGTATTAGTAATTTTTTCAATTTCAAAAATTTAAAGAAATTACCCTATAACATGCATTTTATTTTTAGTAAAATGAGATCTTTATTACTATCTTCTAGAAATATTTTTATTTTTACTTCTTCAAGAATTAAGATTCTTGTCAATTTAGGTTCTCTTACCGAAATATTGCAGGCATACAAACTCAATTCACATCTTATCTAATAAAAAATAATACACAATTTACTGGTAAGTTATACGAGTATATATTTATGTCGAAAAGAACTATAGTAACATTTTTTTTAATTATTGATGCAGAATTTTATGTAGGGATTTAGTTCTCTTACCTCCAATAAAAAATGAGGCCCAAAATGTATTACAGGTGTAACACCCAGCAAGTTATCTTACGCTTTCGGCTCTTAAACCTGCTTCAAGCTTCTTAATGTGTTATTTTGATGTTATCAAATGTTTGGGGAAGAATGTGTTAGCTAAACGTAGCACAATTTGTCATAAAAATCACAAAATTAATCTTTGTAATTATAAAATTACTCAACTTATAAATCGTTTCTCAACAAATAAATATGAATCGGTTTGAGATCCATGTAGGTAAGCTAGGGGTGGATATAAAATCTAAAAATTCGAATCGAATTAATTTGGTATTTCGGTATCGATTTATTCGTATTCTTCGGTTAATTTTTTCGATATTTCGGTATTTTTGTGTGATATTCGATATTGAGCTTTCGATATTTCGGTATCGAAAGCTACACGGACCAGCCCACATCAAGCTGGTGTCCTCCTCCTTTTACTTTGCCTACTTTTTGTGTAAGTTTGTGGTGCTTATTTCAGTTTCGTTCACGGATCTGTTGTTATTTGCTGCATTTCCATATCATTTTAGAGAATTATGATGCAGCATGATGTGCCATAAAACCTGAAATTATGGCAGTTTCTCATAAAGTAGAAACAAATAGGCAAATAGCTGATTTTATATAGTTACACAAAAACCAAATACCTTATCAAAATGACTAAAGCAATAGTTTCAGGATGTTGGCTTGAGTGAACTTTGTGATTAGAAAATCCCCTTTGAATTATAAAATCACCTTTGCTATGATACGAAACCGTGTCAAAATCCTACCGAACCAAATAAAAAATATCAAACCGTACTGAACTACTTTGGTACGGTATTTGATATGCACAATTGATATATCGAATACCGAAGTACGAAACTGTAATTATTAAATACCGTACCGAAGTACCGAACGCCCACTGACAAGCCACATAGCCAAAATGTCATGTTGGCTTAAATTACCAAACTCATTTCTCTTCAATCCATTAACTTATTACACCTAAAAAAAGTCATATTATCAGTTTATTTCTTAGTTGATTTATCCTAAAAACAGGGGGTGATTTGCACAAATAGGATCTAAATGTTACTATTTAAGTTTTGTAAAATGTCTTTATGGCTAGAACTTGGCATAAAATCTTGACTAGTCGTCAGAATTTTTAATTATTTAGGCAAAATTTGCCTTGTAACAAAATGTACATTGATGCTCCTCTTTTTTTTTCTTTTTTGTTTTTAATTCAAACCAACCAAATCATTAGGGACCAGGGAGTAGACAACATAGCTCAATATCAACCACAAATAAAATAATGAGTCTTCAATGTTCTACATCATATACTACTATTTTTCCTCAATTTCAGTTGTGTACTCATAAGAGGAAGGAAGGAGGAAAAGATAAGATGGGGAAAAAAGAGGAAGAAGGAAGAAAAGAAAGAAGGAGGAGAAGTTCCGATAAATATTTATATTTGCATTACACCCGAAGAAAAAAACCCAAATGAAAGTTCTCTTGACATCCTGTTTCGCCAAGCTTGTTAGGGGTTGAAAGTACATTTTTTTTTTGCTAAAACAAATACTTTTTGAAAAATTTGAGAAATTTGGCCACGATAAAAAAGTATTTTTGAGCAGCAGCAGAAATATTTTTTCTGATTTTGGGAAGAAGCTACAAATTTTAGCTTCTTTTAAGAAGCAGAAACAAAAGCATATAATTAATTTATTCAAGACAAAAATATTCTTACGAATAATTTATATATTTTAAAATATCCCTTATTAATATAAGTTATTCTTTTCCTTTTTTTCCCCTACCATACCTTTCTTCTCTTTTTTATTCTTTTTCTCTTATTCTTCTTGGAATATTCTCTCTATTATAAATATCTCTTCTTTTATATAGTGTCACGATATCACGACCCCAAATTCCCTCCATAGGATGTCGTGATGGCACTTAGTCTCTAAGACTAGGTAAGCCTATCAATGCGGAATACAAATAGAAATCTGAAACTTTACATAATTACAACTCCCAAAACCTGATAGAAATAAGTCACAAGCTTCTAAGAATTTATTCTCTATGTCTCTATACATCAAAGTCTAAAGCAAATAAGGAAAACAACATAGTAAGATAGAAGGGAACTCCAGAGTTTGCGGATGCCGGCAGATATACCTCGAAGTCTCCTCGTACAACTAGTTTACTGATATCTGGGCTAGTAAGAAGTACCTGGATCTGCACAAAAAGATGTGCAAAAGTGTAGTATGAGTACACCACAATGGTACCCAGTAAGTGCCAAGCCTAACCTCAGTAGAGTAGTGACGAGATCAGGTCAGGCCCTATTGGAAAATAATAATGGTATGGTAAAATATTTAACAATATAATAAAATAAAATGACAATGAAAATGAATCAAGTAGCATGTCACCATTTAATTACACAAAATAATGACAATTAATATCTCGTGGAATCAAAACAGAATTTCCTTTCAACTTTAAAACAAATTACAACAAATAATCAAAGGCAACTGCGGCCATAAATCAATATCAATAAGGGCACTCCCGAGGTACCGCCTCGTAGTCCCAAATGATAAATAAATTCACAATATTTCATTTCCTTATCTCACCGCGAGAGCCTTCACAATTTATTTTAAAGAAAATATTTTTTCCGAAATAGCATCCCGCGTTTTAGCCATCCTTATCACACCGCATGACTTCTAGTAGTTCTCCCTACTAGCCATGCGTATCAAGCCACCCTTATCTCACCACATGCATTTCAATACCCAGACCTTATATCACCGCATGCGTATCAATATCACAATATATCATAATTTGTACCTCAAGTGCTCAAATTATTTAACTTGCTAAAATAATTCAACAATAATGTTCTTTCACAATAAAGAGGTCACGGCTCATGCCAAAATAAATCATCAATAATACTTTTCCACAATAAAGAGCTCACGACTCCATCACAATGAGTACGAAAATCTTACAAAATATTCAGGAATAAATAATTCAGCAAAATAATATTTCAAAATCTTTAATATGTTGCTTCAATACGAAATTTAAAAATGTCAAATACTTCATATTAATAATATTTAATTTAAAGAAAATCAACTTTAAATAAAGCACATAATAAAAGAAACCAAGTTCCAACTAAACAAATAACACAATTAGCAGAAAAAGGTCAAGCGATTTAAAATATAAACATTAAATCAATAATGAAGAATATAATAAAATAAAATAATTTAATTAATATGCAACAGTGATCTACACAATTCAAAAACATAATCCTTTACATTTAGTTCGTGTACACACTCGTCACCTTGTGTACACGACTTTCATCACATTACAATTAATACCAATCCTAGGAAAAATTTTTCCCACACAAGGTTAGACAAGTCACTTACCTCGACTTGCTCCAATTTAACCAAGTAGTATGCTTTTTCCTCGATTCTCCGACTCCGTTCAACTCGAATCTAGTCATAATTAATTTGATACAGTCAACAAAATTATAGGAATCAATTCCATAAGAAAATACTATATTTTTCAATAAAATCTGAAATTAGTTCAAAAATTGCCCGTGGGGACCACCTCTCGGAATCCGGCGAAACTCACAAAATCCGATAACCCATTCAATTACGAGTCCAACCATACTAGTTTCACTTAAATCCGACTCCGAATCGACACCGAAATCTCAAAACTTCGTTTTTATGAGAGTTCTAAAATTTTCCCAAATATCCATCTCAATACACTAATTAAATGGTAAAAATAATGATACATTCATGTATATTGACCAAAATCCGAGTTAGAATCACTTACCCAAATGTTTCTCCTTGAAAATCTGCCAAAAATCGCTTTTGCTCAAGCTCAAGTTCGTCAAAAATGGCAACTTGGGACGAAATCTCAGTTTTTTAAACTGCCGAGGCAACCATCGATCCTGGGTATCGATCATGGCTTCGATCTTTATGGTCCTCGATCCTGGCCTCGGTCATAGCCCTCGATCCTGGGCCTCGATCTTGGGCCTCGATCCCTAATCCTCGAGCCTTGCCTTCGATCATGGCCCTCGAGCTGGGCATTCGATCATGGCCATCGAGCTGGGCCTTCGATCCTGTCTTCGATCATGGTCCTCGAGTTGGGCCTTCAATCCTGAGCCTCGTCCCTGGCTTCGACCCTGGCCTTCGACCCTGGGCTCGATTTCTGCAGTTACAGCAGAAGAAAATTGCAGCAGCGTTTTAAGTCCAAATGTTGATCCGTTAACCATTCGAAACTCACCCGAGGCCCTCGGGACCTCAACCAAATATACCAACAAGTCCTAAAACCTCATACAAACTTATTTGAAACCTCAAATCACATAAAACGATGCTAAAATCACGAATCATGTTCCAATTCAAGTTTAATGAAACTTAAAATTTCCAACTTCTACATTCGACGTCGAAACCTATCAAATCAAGTTCGATTTACCTCAAATTTTGCACACATGTCATAAATGACATAACAGAGGTCGGAACTGGATTCCGACTCCGATATCAGAAAGTCAACTCCCCGGTCAAACTTCCAAACTTAAATTCCTGTTTTAGCCATTTCAAGCCTAATTTCACTACAGACTTCTAAATAAAATTCCGATCACGCTTCTAAGTCCAAAATCACCATACAGAGCTGTTTGAATCATTAAAATTCTATTCCGGGGTCATTGCACATAATTCAACATCCGGTCACTATTTGAATTTAAACATTTAATTTTTTATCAAAATTTCGTATCCCGGGCTAGGGACCTCGAAATTTGATTCCGGGCATACACCCAGGTCTCAAATCACGATACAGATTGCCAAAATTGTCAAAATACTGATCCGAGTCCGTTTGCTCAAAACGTTGACCAAAGTCAACTCAGTTGAGTTTTAAAGCTCTAATTCACATTTTACTCCATTTTTCACATAAAAACTTTCCGAAAAATTTTAAGGACTGCGCACGCAAGTCGAGTAATGATAAATAGTATTTTTCGAGATCTTAGAACACATAATTAATTATTAACTTTAAGGATGATATTTTGGGTCATCACACATGACCCCAAACTCCCTCCATAGGATATCGTGATGGCACCTAGTCTCTAAGACTAGGTAAGCCGATTACTATAACAATTAAGCCAGTGTTTAACAATGATAATTTGAAACAGAGTTTAATATGAATAGCGATACAAGAGCAAAATGAACCTATGCAGCAATAATTATAACAACCCCCCAAGACTGGTAATACAGAGTCACGAACTCTAGTTAAGTACATGAAAATATCTCAAAGATCGAAATACAATACTGTTCAAGTAACAAGTTGACCGTACAATGAAGGGAAAGAACTCCAAGGGACTGCGACGACCAAAAAGCTCTACCTTGAATCCTCGCGACTACTAAGCTAACTCTGCCCGAGCCGATATCTCCAATACCTGACTCTCCATAAAATGTGCAGAAGTATAGCATGAGTACACCATAGCAGGTACCCAGTAAGTATCAAGACTAACCTTGGTGGAGTAGTGACGAGGTACAAGTTAAGACACCCACTAGACAAAATAACCTGTATAGGATAGAAGTATAAAGCTAATAAAGAAAAGTAGGAATCAGTAAATGAAAACAAGAATCGACGTGTGATATAAACAGTAAAGCAATAAGAACACAATGACAGTACCGTTGAAACCAAATAAGGAACACAAATGAAAACCAATTAATCAATCCGTTCTAACACAAGTTCGCAACGAAATTACCCGGGATACTCAATCTCATTGTCACAAGTTATGGGTCTCAACCCACATCATATGCTCACGGCACCTTGTGCCCACATATCAAATCACAACCGCACGGACAACTTACGTTCCAATATCTCAATTCGCCCAGCATGATCATAGGCTCATATCCAACATCCGCCCGGCATATTCATAGGCTCACAATCACAATCCGCCTGGCATGGTCACAGACTCACAATCATAATTCGCCCGGCATGGTCACAGGCTCACAATCACAATTCACCCGGCGTGGTCAGAGGATAAATATTAACATGAAAACAGATAATACAAGAATACATGGGCATGATTAATAAATGTCAAGTTTCATACTCTTGAGCTAATATAAGTGGCATGCTACGATGTATGCTTGTGCGAGTATACTACTGCAACCCAAGTCAACACGTAATATCGAAGACATCGAGTAGCTCATCGAAGAAACACAACTTGTCATATAAGGTGTATGGCATACACAAGAAAAAGCACACAATCACACGAAAATCACCAACACAATGTCCCCAAGCCATCACACATCATCCCTGACATTGCCACCCTTATCTCTCCGATAGTCACCCGTATCACTCCCTCTTGACAATAACATTATCCACTCTTATCTCTCCGATAGCCACCCGATCATTCCGTATAATAGCCACCCTTATCGCTCCGCCTGGACAATAACACAATAGCCACCCTTATCACTTTGTAAATTCAATAACAGTGAGATGCCACCCTTATGCCCCGCATAACAACATCGGTGAAATGCCACCCTTATACTCCCCATAACAACAACCAAACCACAAAAAAATTCACAAATGCTAACCTCATAATAACACGACATATCAACTCGTAACACAAGTGCCTATAGGCCACAACCTTTCCAAAGATCCAACAATATCAATATTTCTATAACAAATAGCCCACGGCTCAAACACAATGTGTATAGAATCTCAATAACAATAAAATGAATGGGAAAGTAACTCAACAAGGAAAAATACCCTCTTTAAACATAACTTCAATTAAAATAGATTAATGACTTTCCATATCATCAGTTCCAATTAATTGTTTAAGGACAAACTCGATAGTAAGAGTATTTCCATGAAATGGTAACTTCAGATTCTAGTGTATGAATTAGGCTAACAATGAAAGAGATGGCACGAGATAGTACTACGTCTAAATGCATGAGAATAACCCGGCAATAACAATTTCAACTAAGAGTAGCTCGACAATAAAAGAAATCACATAATGATAAAAGTTGTAACAACTTCAAATAAAGCACATAAGAGCAAACTCGACAAGTAAAGAATGTGACATATAATGACAACTTCAAATAAAGCATGCGATAGTAGACATGACGAATAAAAATATATAACATGTGCTAACAATTCCAAATAAAGACATGAAAGAAGCCTAAGAGTCTAAACTGGTCAATTTTCACATATAAACCCGAATACGTACTCGTCACCTCAAGTACACGGTTTTCACATAACACAAGTAACACAAACGACTCAAATCCTAAGGGGTAGTTTCTCTCACAAAAAGTTAGGCAAGATACTTACCTCAAAGAAGCTAAACTGATAATCTAAAATGACCTTCTCGTGTGAAACAACCTCCGTACGGCTTAAATCTAGCCAAAATAACTTAATATCATAAATAAAAACCATAGGAAACAATTCTGGATAGTAAAGCTTCCATCTTTAATGAAAACTAAAAAGTCAACCTAATAAGTCAATCCCTGGGCCCATTCCTTGGAACCCGACAAAATATATAAAATTCGAACACCCATTCCCATACGAGTCCAACCATACCAAAATTATCTGATTTCGATATCAAATTGGCCTTCAAATCCTCATTTAATATTTTTTAAAGTTTATACATGTTTTTTTATTTTCTTCCATTCAAATTACTAATTTAATTCTAAAAACAAAGACGGAATCATGAAATATAACCAAATTCGGATAAAGAACACTTACCCCAATCCAATCATGAAGAACCCCTCCGAAATTGTCCAAAATCGAGGTTTACAACTCAATATATGATAAAATATGGCTAAACCCTCGATATATCATGATGTTGCTCAGGATTTCAACATTTGCGGACAAAACATGCGCACATGAGCTCTCACTTTTGCAAGCCAATACCCGCACCTGCGATTTCCACTTACCAGGCCAGATCGCACACCTGCGCAAAAAGGGGTGGCACCTGCGACATAGCAGAAGCGCCCCTAACGAACCACAGAAGCGGACCTTATCGCATCAGCGGTCCAAAATCTGCAGATGCGCTAACTGCACCTGCGATCCTCCATCCGTAGAAGAGGAACTTCCGCCCTGGGCTAAACATCGCAGAAGAGACACAAAGCACGCAGAAGCGGCCCCGCTCCTGCGCTCCAAGATACGCAGGTGCGAAGCACCAGAACCAGACCTGCCCCAAAACATAGAAATGATCCGAAACTCATCCGAAACACACCCGGACCCCCGGAACCCCATCCAAACATACCAACAAGTTCCACAACATAACACGGACCTGCTAGGCCTCAAATCACATCAAACAACATCAAACTACGAATCGCACCTCAAATTGAACTTCATGAACTTTCAACTTCTATGACTCGCACCGAATCATATCAAATCAACCCGTAATAACCTCAAGTGCATGCAAGATCCAAATGACACAACGGAGTTATACCAACTCCCGAAATTGAAATCCAAACCCGATATCAATAAAGTCAACTCTCGGTCATATCTCTCAACCTTCCAAACCTTTAATTTTTCCAACTTCCGCCAAAATGCATCAAATTAACCTACAGACATCCAAACCCAATTCCAGACATACACATAAGTCCAAAATCACTATATAAAACTATTGGAATCATCAAAACACCATTTCTGAGTCGTTTACACAAAAGTCAAACTCCGGTCAACTCTTTTCACTTAAGCTTCTAAAACAAGAATTGTTCTTCCAAATCAATCCCAAATCATTTGAAAACCAAACTCGACCACACACGCAGGTCATAATACACAATACGAAGCTGCTCGAGACCTTAAGCAACCGAACGGGATGCTACTTCTCAAAACAACCTGTTGGGTCATTACATTCTCCCCCTCTTAACAAACGTTCGTCCTCAAACGTGCCAAGAACAATTTCGAAGTCATGAAGTCACTGAATGAACTCACCATACATATACTCGCTGGTGATCCCACATCATCCCAATCCACATAGGCCCAATAACACCATCTCAACTGAAAATTATTCTTCCCACCCATTCTAATAAACCTTAGAACCAAAATTCTCACCATCCGATTATTTCCTAAAGATCCAATTCCTACACCAACACACAGTATTAGCCTCAACTAGCTGCACCAACTCATGCATACACCCACAAAGTACAACCATACGACGTAACACATCACACATATGCCCATAACAACATCTCCGACCACTATAGCTGCCCATAATCAAATCCAACACCAGCAATTAACCTCATATCAGCTAGAACTTTGTTCCAAACCTTCACAACACTGACAACGATGCAAGAAACATGAAAACCTCATAACCATTCACCCAAATCAATAAGTCACACTCAACACCACCTGGGCACACACCTTGCAAGCTAATACACAATAAGCACAATGCGAATATGACTGAATATTTAAAGAGAGTCACATGAGAGAATCATCGAACAAGCCCGATAGGCGAACTTCATATCAGTATGATACTACGAATCAATTCCACAAGGGAGAATCAAAACATATGAACTAATCACAAGGATATCATCATAATATAACTCTACTATGGCACACAACCCAGTTCAAACATATCAAACCGTATGAAAAATCGAGGATCCCATCCCCGGCTCTGAATCACAAGTAGAATACACACCGTACCAATTGAAACCGTCCACTAATTAAATTCTGTGAAACAAAATAATAATATGTAACGAATTCTCCATACCGACAGGGCATCTAATTCACAAATCATAACCAAACCCTCCAGAAATCTCATCAAAACCTACCAAAAAGATTAACAGAAAGTCACTTCTAATGTCATAGCTCTCAATAGTGAATAAAACAAAACGATAAACACAGGCTACCACTATAGAAACTCCCAACAAGGGTAAACACATAAGCAGAGTACAAAATCACAAAACTAACCCATATATGAAACAAGATCGGAGGACTTACCCCTAAAAGCAGAATCAAATCCAAATAAGATTGATGCTCCTCTATAACAAATTGAAACCATACCTGCAACGATACCATCCGGTGCAGTAGCCTCAGCCCTATCATAGTAACCATATCAACGGGCCGGTCCTCCCCCTCTAGGGCGCCCTCTACCCGCCTGTCCTCCACCTCTAGCTGGCTGTACATGTGGAGTAGCAAATGGAATAGCGCCCATAACCTGAGTGCTCTGATGAAATCCACCTCTCCCAAGTCTGGGACAATCTCTCATGATGTGCCTAGTATCACCACACTCACAGCAACCCCTATGTAGGTGTGTCTGCTCGTATTGAGTCTGTGCCGGATAACTGGAATAATCGCTGTAGGAACCCCGTGCCTGTGGTGCACTAAAAGATGACTGTCCCACATGAGTACTTTGACTAACTAGAACACCACAAATAGTCTGAAGTGCGGACTGGACTGGCCGACTCCCCGAGTCTCTGCCATGATGGGTCATAGCTGAAGAGTAGAATCCACCGAACCCTCCAGAACCTCTAGACCTCTTGGTCTTCTTATCCTCCCTCTCCTCACCCCGAATACACTCTAACTTCCTGGTAATCTCCACCACCTGCTGAAATGGAGTATCAGTCTCCAACTCCCGAGCTATGCTGAATATAAGACCATAACTGAGCCCCTTAATAAAACTACAGACTCGCTCTCTGACTGTAGGAACTAAAGTAGGTGCATGATGGGATAACTCACTGAACCTGATGGCATACTCTGACACCATCATAGTGCCCTGATACAACTGCTCGAACTATGTGCGCCACGTATCTCGAAGGTTCTAAAGAATAAACTCCCCAAAAAATATCTCTGAAAACTGAGCTCAAATGGGTGGTGCTGTATCAACTGGTCTACCCTCCTCATAAAATCCACCACTAATACACTGCCCCCCACAACTGAAATGTAGTAAAAGTAACTCCGCTCACCTCGGTAGCTGAGCCACTAAAAGTAGGTGGACTATACCTCTTAAACCTCCCAAGCCTCTTTTGCTCCTCCTCTGATTCCCCTAGCATGACCTCAGGCTGAACCGGAATAGCAGGTTGTACCGACACCATACCCGGAGCCTGACCCATATGAGCCTACTGCTTTGGAGTACGGGTGGTGGGAGTCTGAGCTCCTCCCCCAATCTGTGAAGTAGCTAGTGCAACAGAGATCAATCCCTCCTGAGCCAATGTACCAAACATGCTCAGGAACTAGGCTAAAGTCTCCTAAAGTCTGGGGGTAACAAAAGGCGCCTCCGGTGCCTGTCCCCCAACCGGAGCTACTGACGGCTCCTCAACTGCTGCTCTGGCAGGTGTGCTATCTGCGGCACGTGCACCTCCTTGGCCTCTACCTCGGCTCCAGCCTCTCGCGGCTCTAGCAAGGGGCGCGGGTGTCTGCTCAGCTGATTCGGTAGCGTGTGTGCTCACCATATATGAGATAATAAAGATACAAATGCTCAAACTTTGAAATCAATAAATCTGTTTGACATGAATAAAAGAAGTGGAATTTTCCTAATAGTTCCGTAGCCTATCGAAGATAAGTACAAACATATCCGTACCGATCCTCAAGACTCTACTAAACTTGCTCGTGACTCGTAGAACATATGAACCTAGTCTCTAAGACTCCCTCCGTAGGATGTTGTGATGGGACCTAGTCTCTAAGACTAGGTAAGCCGATTACTATAACAATTAAGCCAGTCTTTAACAATGATAATTTGAAACAGAGTTTAATATGAATACCGATAGAATAGTGAAATGAGCCTACACAGAAATAATTATAAAAACCACCCAAGATTGGAAATATAGAGTCACGAACTCTAGTTAAGTGCATGGAAATATCTCAAGATCGAAATACAATATTGTTTAAGTAACAAGCTGACAGTACAATCAAGGGAAAAAACTACAAGAGACTGCAACGACCAAGCAGCTCTACCTTGAATACTCGCGATCGCTAAGCTAACTCTGCCTGAGCCGATATCTCTAAATCCCGGCTCTGCATAAAATATGCATAAGTGTAGTATGAGTACACCACGGTCGGTACCCAATAAGTATCAAGACTAACCTCGGTGGAGTAGTGACGAGGTACAAGTCAAGACAGACACTAGACAAAATAACCTATACAATATAGAAGTATAAAGCTAATAAAAGAAAGTAGGAATCAGTAAATGTCAACAAGAATCGTCGTGTGATAAAAACAGTAAAGCAATAAAAACACCATGAAAGTACCGTTGCAACCAAATAAGAAACACAAATGACAACCAATTAATCAAGCCATTCTAACACAAGTTCGCAACGAAATTACCCGAGATACTCAATCCCATAGTCACAAGTCATGGGTCTCAAACCACCATCATATGCTCACGGAACCTTGTGCCTACATCTCAAATCACAATAGCACGGACAACTTATGTGCCAATATCTCAATTCGCCCGGCATAATCACATGCTCACATCTAACATCCGTCCGGCATGGTCACATGCTCAAAATCACAATCCGCCCAGCATGGTCATAGGATCACAATCACAATCCCCCCGGCATGGTCACAGGTTCATAATCACAATTCGCCAGGCGTGGTCAGAGGCTCAATACCAACATGAAAACAGATAATACAAGAACACATGGGCATGATTAATCAATGTCAAGTTTCAAACTCCTGAGCTAATATAAGTGGCATGCTACTGTGTATGCTTGTGCGAGTGTACTATGCAACCCAAGTCAACAAGTTATATCAAAGACATCGAGTAGCTTATCGAATCAACACAACAAGTCATGTAAGGTGTATGACATACAAAAGGAAAAGCACACCATCACACGAAAATCACCAACACAATGTCCCCAAGCCATTCTATATCATCCCTGACATTGTCACCTTATCTATCCGATAGACACCCGTATCACTCTGCCCTGACAGTAATATTAGCCACCCTTATCTCTCTGATAGTCACCCGTATCACTCCGTATAATAGCCACCCTTATCGCTCCGTCCGGACAATAACACAATAGCCACCCTTATCACTCCGTACATTCAACAGTGAGATACCACCCTTATGCCCCGCATAACAACATGGGTGAAATGCCACCCTTATATTTCGCACAACAATGACCAAATCACACAACCGTTCACAAATTCTAACCTCACAATAACATGACATATCAACTCGTAACACAAGTGCCCATAGGCCACAACCTTTCCAAAGATCCAACAATATCAATATTTCCATAACAAATAGCCAACGGCTCAAACACAATGTGTATATAATCTCAATAACAACAAAAATGAACAGGAAAGTAACTCAACAAGGAACAACACCCCCTTTAAACACAACTTCAATTAAAATAGATTAATGACTTTCGATACCCTCAATTCCAATTAATTGTTTAAGGATAAACTCGATAGTGAAAGTATTTCTATGAAATGGTAACTTCGGATTCTAGTATATGAATTAGGCTAACAATGAAAGAGATGGCACACATATTACTACATCTAAATTTATGAGAATAACCTGGCAACAAAATAATATTATGCAACAAAAATTTCAACTAAGAGTAACTCGACAATAAAAGAAATCACCTAATGATAAAAGTGGTAACAACTTCAAATAAAGCACATAAGAGCAAACTCGACAAGTAAAGAATGTGACATATAATGACAACTTCAAATAAAGCATGTGATAGTAAACATGACGAATAAAAGATATAACATGTGCTAACAATTCCAAATAAATACATGAAAGAAGCCTAAGAGTCTAAACTAGTCAATTTTCACATATAAAACTGAGTACGTACTTGTCACCTTCCGTACAAGGCTTTCACATAACACAAATAACACAAACGACTCGAATCCTAAGGGGCGGTTTTTCCCACATAAAGTTAGGCAAGATACTTACCTCAAAGAAGCTAAACGATACTCTAAATGACCTTCTCATGTGAAACAACCTCCGTACGGCTCAAATCTAGCCAACATAGCTTAATATCATAAATAAAAACCATAGGAAATAATTCCGGATAGTAAAGCTTCCATCTTTAATGAAAACTGAAAAGTCAACCCAATAAGTCAATCCCTGGGCCCATTCATCGGAACCCGACAATATATATAAAATTCGAACACCCATTTCCATACGAGTCCAACCATACCAAAATTATCCAATTCCGACATCAAACCGGCCTTCAAATTCTCATTTAATATTTTTGAAAGTTTATACAAAAATTCTTATTTTCTCCCATTCAAATCACTAATTTAATGTTAGAAACAAAGACGAAATCATGAGATATAACCAAATTCGGATAAATAACACTTATCCCAATCTAAATTGTGAAGAAACCTTCCAAAATCGCCCAAACCCGAGGTCTACAACTCAAGATATGATAAAAAATGGCCAGACCCTCGATATATCATGATGTTGCCTAGGGGTTCCACATTTGCGGTTAAAAAATGCGCACATGCGCTCTCACTTTTTCGAGCCAACAACCGAACCTGCAGTTTCCACTTACCAGGCCAGAACGTGCACCTGCGCAAAAGGGGTCACACCTACGACATCGCAAAAGTGCCCAAACGAACCGCCAAAGCGGACCCTATTACATCAGCGGTCCAAAATGATGCGCTAACCGCACCTGCCATCCTCCATCTGCAAAAGCGGAACTTCCGCTTCGGGGCTCAACATCGCAGAAGCGGCCCCGCTCCTGCGCTCCAAGATACGCAGGTGCGAAGTACTAGAACCATACCTGCCCTAAAAATGAAATGATCCAAAACACGTCCGAAACACAACCGCACCGCTCCCCCCGGAACCCCGTCCAAACATAACAACACGTTCCATAACATAATACGGACCTGCTCGAGGTCTCAAATCACATCAAACAACACCAAAACTACGAATCGCATCTCAAATTGAACTTAATGAACTTTTAACTTCTATGACTCGCGCCGAATCATATCAAATCAACCCGAAATAACCTCAAATTTTGCATGAAAGATCAAAATGATACAACATAGCTATCAACTCCCGAAATCGAAATTCGAACCCGATATCAACAATGTCAACTCTCGGTCAAACCCCTCAACCTTCCAAACCTTCAATTTTTCCAACTTTCGCTAAAATGCATCAAATTAACCTACGGACCTCCAAACCCAATTACGGACATACGCCAAAATCCAAAATCACCATACAAAACTATTGGAATCATCAAAACACTATTTTAGAGTCGTCTACATAAAAGTCAAACTCCGTTCAACTCTTTTTACTTAAGCTTATAAAACACGAATTGTTCTTTCAAATCAACCGAGAGTCATCCAAAAATCGAACTCGACCACACACGCAAGTCATAATACACAATACGAAGCTGCTCGAGACCTTAAGCCACCGAATGAGATGTTAATTCTCAAAACGACCGGTCGGGTCGTTACATATAGTTAAAATCTATATTGAATGATATATTGATATATTTAAATCATTATCTAAATAATAAATAATACCAGGTACACAATATTATTGCTTTGGAATAAAAATATTTTATATTAGTTAAAATCTTTAAATTATATTGTTACTCTATGTTTTATATTTTAGTTGAATTCCTTTTTAATAAATATTTAAATTCATATCTTTTTTCAATAATAGTAATTACAAATTGAATCTTTACAGTCCTTTTTAGTAATTTAATATTCAAAAGTACTTTTTGAAAAGATTGGCCAAACACAATTTGCTTACAAAAAGTACTACTCAAATAAATTGGCCAAACACAATCTGCTGCTTTGCAAAAGTACTTTTTCAAAAAATACTTTTGGACAAAAGTACTTTTCAAAATAAGTAATTTTTGGCAACTTAGCCAAACATGATCTTAATTGGAACTACTGCTAGAAGTTTGAATGCATTAATCAGCCGATGTTTTCTTCCTATAAGGAATTTTGAAATTGAATATTGTTGGTAAAAATACAAGAAATTAAAATTAAAAAATAAATTAAAGTGAATAAAAAAAATATTCTTTAGGTTGATCGCGGATATCTCGCTCTTTTTAATGAGATTCAAGAAAACGTTATATAATCTTCATTGATTCAACAGTAATACTCTTGACTTGTCCCCTTCAGGTTACAACAACCCGACAACATCATGCGACTCGTTGCTGAGTCCAAAGCTCCACCAAAATAAATACATTCCTCCAACAAAATAATATTCTCTTTTGTAGAGAATAAGCGAAAGACTTAAATTTGCTTCTTCTCTCACCTCCCTTTTTAATATACCAACCCCACTTTTTTCATGCATACTATATTATTTTTATCATACCTTCATGTCTCATACCTTAATACAAGAAAGAAACACCACTATAGGTATAGAATTTCTTCTATAAAATAAATAATAAGGTAGTGGAATAATAATTTATAGAAGGTGGTTTGTTGGATATGAAATTTAAACTTTGGGTAACTAGTGGTAGATCATGATATTAGTGGTTACATGAATTATATCAAAGATAATGACTATTTTCTTACCAATTTATAGCCACTAACATTATAAGAAATAATACATTTTAATATTATAATTTTAAATTAAAATTCCAATACACCAATATTCTCCCTCCCATTTTGATATTAAAAATAAGATAGTTTACTGGTTGAAGACAATTATGTATAATGAAAGTGTGCTTATGCATTAAACCTTTAATTAGTAAAATAAAGTATCACTGCTTATACATAATAATCAAAATGTTAACATGAGCTTTATTAGCCAGCACATTATAGCCTTGTGTTATCTCTATTTTCATGAGTATTCTTGAGAAGGAAAAAAGTTCAGAAATATCCTTTTACTATGCAAAAAGGATAATTTATAACCTCCATTATACTTTCGGTCCTTCACTACCCCCGGCGTCATAAAATTGATGCAAAAATACCCTTCCATCGTCAGGATCCTCCATTATAGGAGCACCACCCTACATGGCCTTATATTTCGGTGAGACGGACATCACGTGGCATGCCAGCTCACCACTCCAACCCATTTTAGCACCTTTCCTTGCTTCTTCTTCTTCTTCTTCCACCACCCCCGTCACCTAATTATTTTCGAGTTTTGTTGTTGCATTCTAAATTATAAATTATATAAGCTGCAAAAATACTAACCCATTAAACCCATAATTACGAATTCTAATAAGGTAAAATTTTATTATCTAAGTAACTAATGGACAAGCAGAAAACACTTATAACATAAGCATATGGCCCTCTTTATTCTCGGCGACCAAAGGAAATGCTTTCAATTTCACTTACTTTGCAACCAAGAGTTTCAAATTATTATCTACAGAAATCAAATTATACAAACAACTACTTGTATTTTCGTGGGTTAGATAGAGTTATCAAATTGGTTAAGTTAAAACGGATCACAGAATCGTTTTCTTTTTTTGAAATTATATTTTATTTCCAAAAAGGGGCTAAATATTTTGGCATTGCAGCTGCCATTGCTTTGGAATTGGGTGCGCTAGAAATATTTTTTAGAATATAAATATGATAGTATAATCCCTACCAAAGTGAAAATTCATTAATTCAAATAACGACATTCTAAAACTTTATAAAAATCAGTTCTCTGTCGATTTTGGGTCACAATTGGAA
Organism: Nicotiana otophora; assembly: GCA_000715115.1. Lineage (NCBI taxonomy): Eukaryota > Viridiplantae > Streptophyta > Magnoliopsida > Solanales > Solanaceae > Nicotiana > Nicotiana otophora. The sequence goes on from AWOL01S0114478.1 coordinate 110,860, forward strand.
ATGAAAAAAATGATGATAAAAATAAATTTTGGTGCTTCAGTTAAAGAAGAGTTAGTTACGGTGACTAAATATCACGATCCCAATTTTCCTCCATGGGATATCGTGATGACACCTACTCTCTAAGACTAGGTAAGCTTAAACAATATGCGAAAACATTAAATAGGAGAATAAAACTTGAACATCCCAACTATTTCATAAAATGAATCTACCAACTCAATAGATAAAATCCCAAAACCTAGTGAGATATAAGTCACAAGCTTTAAGTATAGTACCGAATTATCCTATACATCACTATCTATCAAAATATAAAGAAATAAGAGAAGAACGGAATAGAACGAGACTCCGAGGCCTGCGATCGCGGGCAGGTGTACCTTTCAGTCTCCAAGCAGCAACACAACGCACTAATATCGGGGCTTGTAAGATGCACCTGGATCTGCACAAAGATATGTGTAGAAGCATAGTATGAGTACACCACAACGGTACATAGTAAGTGCCAAGCCTATCATCAGTAGAGTAGTGGCGAGGTCAGGTCAGGGCCCTACTGAAAATAATAGGAAACAAGGCAGAAGATATAATAATAATAATAATAATAATATAATGACTGAGAAGTGAATAATGAGAAATTACAGAAAGATAACAACACAACAAATAGAGGTAAACAACAGGGGTGCTTAGGAGATACCGCCTCGTAGTCCCAAAAGTAAATACACAATAGGGGCGCTCCCAAGGTACCGCCTCGTAGTCCCAAAATTAAATACAGAACAGGGGCGCTCCCAAAGTACCGCCTCGTAGTCCCAAAAATAAATACACAACAGATAACCAATGGGAGAATGAAATTACAACAAGGAATCCTAACGTTAAAGACTGAATACAAAATCAAGGAAGCAAGTAATCCAACTAAGCATGTTGTACAAATTGCAAGTAAGAGAAAAGACATATAGACATGCGATATTAGGCTAAACATGATGATTACACATGCTAGAGTAACTCAACTAAGGAATTAAAAAGGAAACTATTTAGCAAGAACCAGATTTTTAATATTTAACCCGAGTATGCACTCGTCACCTCGCGTACACGATGTTCACATATTGCAAATACCATAACAGTACCAAAACCTAAGGGGAGTTTCTCCCACACAAGGTTAGACAAATCATTTACCTCAAATCTCGCTCAATCAATCAATAAGAATGGCTTTACCTCAACTTTCCAACTCCGATCAGCTTGAATCTAGCCAAAATAATTACATACTATAAATATAACTATAAGAAACTAATTAAAATAGTAAATCTATGACTTTAGCAAAGAATTGAAAAATCGCTCCAAAAGGTCGACCCGGGCCCATATCTCGGAACCCGACCAAAATCACAAAATCCGAACACCTATTCAATATCGAGTTCAACCATACAAGAATTACTTAAATCCGACCTCAAATCGCCTTTCAAATCCCTAAATTTTAGCCAAAGAAGTTTTCTCAATTTTTCCTCAAATTTTCAAATAAGAAACTAATTAAATGATGAAAACAACAATAAATTCGTGTAATATAGCCAAACCAGAGTGAGAATTTCTTATCCCAATGATTCCCTTGCAAATCTCTCGAAATATCGCCACAAACCGAGCTTTCTAGGTCCAACAATAAAGTGAAATCAAACCCTCGAAAATCCCCTTTTCTGCCCAGTTAAAGCGCTTCTGCGATTCATTTAGCCGCTTTTGCGGTGCCGCTTTTGCGGTGCCGCTTTTGCGGTCAGCCAACCGCATTTGCGGAAAATCACTGACACTGACTAACAACTTCTGGTCTCGCAAATCCCGCTTCTGCGGGTGCGCATCTGTGCAAACTCGTCCTCTTCTGCGGATCGGCCTCCCCGAGCTCTCTTCCGCTTCTGCGACCTCCTCTCGCACATGCGACCACTGGCGATCCTCTTCAGCCCTGCTTTTGCACTCGAAGCGAGCAAAATTCTGCAGGTGCGAATGCACTAGAAGGCAATATCCTAGCAAATGCTTCAAGTCAAATTTTATCCGTTAACCATCCAGAATCTACCCGACGCCCCCGGGACCTCAACCAAGTATACTAACCAGTCCTAAAACATCATACGAACTTAGTCAAGCCCTTAAATCACATCAAAAAATGGTCAAAACACGAATTGCGCATCGATTCAAGCCTAATGAACTTTAGAACTTCTAACTTATACATTCGATTCCAAAACTTATCAAATCAAGTCCGATTGGCCTCAAAATTTGTACACAAGTCATCACTGACATTATGGACCTACTCCCACTTCCGAAATTGGAATTCGACCCCGATATCAAAATGTCCACTCCTGTTCAAACTTTCCAAAAATCATCCAATTTTTTAACTTTCTCCAATTAACGCCGAAATGACATACGGACCTCCAAATCAACATCCGAACATGCTCCTAAGATCAAAATTACCATACGAAGCTATTGAAACCGTCAAAACCCAATTTCGGAGTCGTTTTCACACAATTCGAACTATGGCCAATTCCTATGACTTAAACTTCCATTTTAGGGACTGTGTCCCATTTTACTTCAAAACCAAAAACCAAACCTTCCGGCAAGTCACGTAACCACATAATGAAATAGAGGGAGCAATAAATAAGTGTTTGAGGCTAATTCTCTCAAAATGACTGACCGGGTCGTTTAATCCTCCCCCTTTTAAAATAAACGTTCGACTTCGAACGAGTTTAGAGACATACCTAAAGTGGTGGAAAGATAAGGATAATGGTTGCGCATATCATGATCTGTTTCCCAAGTCGCTTCCTCGACCAGATGACCCCTCCACTGAACCCTCACTGAAGCGATGCTCTGCGACCTCAACTTTCGATCCTGCCTATCCAAAATGGCCACCGGCTCCTCAACATAAGATAGATCCTTGTCCAATTGGACTGAGCTAAAGTCTAACACATGAGATGGATCGTTGTGATACTTCCGAAGCATGGAAATATGTGACACTGGATGAACTGCTGAGAGACTAGGTGGTAGTGCAAGTTTGTAAGCCACCTCTCCAACCCTCTCAAGAATCTCAAAAGGCCCGATATATCTAGGGCTCAACCTGCCCTTCCTCCCAAACCACATAACACCCTTCATAGGAAAAACCCAGAGCAAGACCCGCTCCCCAACCATAAATGCAACGTTGCGAACCTTCCGATCTGCATAACGCTTTTTCCTGGATTGGGCTGTACGAAGTCGATCATGAATCAATTTAACCTTTTTTCAAAGCACCCTGAACCAAATCTGTACCCAATAGCCTAGCCTTACCCGGCTCAAACCAACCCACTGGAGACCAGAACCACCTACCATATAAAGCCTCATACGGGGCCATATGAATGCTCGACTGATAACTGTTGTTGTAGGCAAACTCTGTAAGTGGAAAGAACTGATCCCAAGAACCCCCAAAATCCATCACACACGCACGAAGCATATGCTCTAATATCTGAATAGTGCGCTCGGACATTCCATCCATTCGAGGGAAAAATACTGTACTCAACTCCACCCGAGTACCTAACTCATATTGTATGACTCTCCAGAACAACGATGTAAACTGTGTACCCTGATAAGAAAGTATTTATACCGACACACTATGAAGCCTGACAATCTCGCGAATGTAAACCCGATCCAGCTGCTCCGAAAAGTAAGTAGTAACCATATGAATGAAATAAGCTGACTTGGACAATCTATCCACAATCACCCAAACTGCATCAAACTTCCTATGAGTCCGTGGGAGACCAACAACGAAATCCATAGTGATCCACTCCCATTTCCACTCCGAAATCTCTAGATTCTGAAGTAGTCCACCTGGCTGATGATGCTCAAACTTCACCTGCTGACAATTTAGGCACCGAGCTACATACTCCACTATGTCTTTCTTCATCCGCCTCCACTAATAGTGCACCCTCAAGTCCTGATACATCTTCGCGGCACCAGGATAAATGGAGTATCGCGAACTGTGAGCCTCCTGGAGAATCAACTCACGCAAGCCATCTACATTGGGCACACATAGCCTGCCCTATATCCGTAATATACCGTCATCTTCAATAGTGACTTCCATGGCATCACCGTGCTGAACCGTGTCCTTAAGGATAAGCAGATATGGGTCATCATACTAACGCTCTCTGATACGATCATAAAGAGAAGACTGAGAAACCGCACAAGACAAAACCCTGCTTGGCTCGGAAACATCCAATCTACAAACTGGTTGGCCAAGGCCTGAACATCCAAGGCAAAAGGCCTATCTCCTACTGGTAGATATTTTAAACTTCCCAAACTCTCCGCCTTGCGACTCAAGGCATCAGCCACCTTATTGGCCTTCCCGGGATGATAGAGAATGGTGATGTCATAATCCTTAAGTAGCTTTAACCATCTCTGTTGCTGCAACTTAAGATCCTTCTATTTAAATAGATGCAGCATACTCCGATGATCGGTGTAGACCTCACAAGGGACAACATACAAATAGTGCCGCCAGATCTTCAAGGCACGAATAATAGCTGCGAACTCTAGGTTGTGGACATGATAGTTCTTCTCATGCACCTTCAACTGTCTAGACGCGTAGGCAATCACCCTACCGTCTTGCATTAACACCGCATGGAGACCAATGCGCAACGCATCACAATACATCGTTTAGGACCCAACACCAGTAGGAAAAACCAAAACTGGGGTTGTATCTGGCATGGTCTCCCTCTGTAGGGTGACTTCTACCTGTCTGACCTTCACCTCGAGCTGGCTGTGCAGGTAGAGTGGTAGCTGGTGCTGTAACCATAGCTTGAGGACCCGGTGGAGCACGCGGTGCCAAAGTGGTAGGTGGAGGTGCACCCCTCCTAAGTCCATAGCAATCCCTCACCACATGATGAGTGTCCCTACACTGAAAACAAGCTCTCAGAGGACGTGACTACTGTGGATGGCTCGAGCCTAATCGACTGGACTAACCGCTGAAAGAATCCCATACAGGAGGTGCACTAGACAATGGCGGTGCATAATAAAGAGCCTGGGTCCTAGGAGTGGCAGGAGCACCGTTGGCGGCTGGAAGTGTTGAATGAACAGGGCAATCCAGATAGCGGCTACCTTAACGAGCTGCAGCTGGGGCACGAGTACCATTATATGTGCCAGACTCTCAAGACCTCTTGGCCTCTCTCTCCTCATTCTCCCGAGTCAACATACCCTCCAATCTCCTAGCAATAGCCACTCCCTGCTGGTATGCGATGTCCATCTCCAACTCTCGGGCCATGCTAAATCTGATAGTGGGGATGAGCCCCTAAATAAATCGATGAACCCACTCCCGAACAGTAGCAACCAAGGCTGGCGCATACCTATCCAAATCACTGAACCCGACCGCATACTTTGACACGGTCATGGAGCCTTAGCGCAAATGCTCAAACTCTGCATGCCATTCATCTCTGAGACTCTAGGGGACATACTCCCCGAAGAACATATCTGAGAACTGAGTCTAAGTGAGTGAAGCTACCTCAGCCGGACTACCCAACTCATATATGATCGCCCCCACTTGTAGGCCGCTCCTATAAGCTGGAACGTAGTGAAAGAAACCCCACTAGACTCTGCAACACCCATAGTACGGAGGATACGTTGGCACTCCTCAAGAAAACCCTGGCATCCTCTAACGCCAAGCCACTAATAGTAGGAGGGTGGTACTTCTTGTGCTTCTCGATCCTGAGATGCTCCCCCTCAGAAACTGTTGCCCTAACCTCGAGTTGAACTGGAGCTACCGGGTGTATCGGTATGACCTCAAAAACCTGGTCGACCTAGACCCACTAGTCTGGGGTACGGGCGGAGGCAGTCTGTACTCCTCTCCCGACCTGAGATGTGGCAGGAGCAAGTGGTATCAACCCTGCCTGATCCAACATGCTAAACATGCTCAGAAACTGGGCAAGCGTCTCCTGGAGGGCTGGTGCAGTAACAGGCGTCTCAGGTGTATGCCCTCCAACTGGAGCTACTGGTGGCTCCTCTGTAGCAGCTCGTGCGGGTCCTCTGGTCATTTGATTCATTTGTTCGTGCCCTAACCATATGTGAGAGAATAGAAAGACAGAAATATAGAATCCGAAGTCAAAATCTCGCACGATAAGGAATCAAAGAAGTGAAGCTTTTCCTAACAGTTCCATACCCTCCCAAAGATAAGTACAAACGTCTCCGTATCGATCCGCGATACTCTACTAAACCTGCTTGTGACTCATAACACCTATAAATCTAGAGCTCTGATACCAGCTTGTCATGACCCCAATTTCCCTCTGTGAGATATCGTGACGACACCTAGTCTCTAAGACTAGGTAAGCCTAAATAATATGTGGAAACATTAAATAAGAGATTAAAACTTGAACATCCGAACGATTTCATAAAAGGAATCTACCAAAACTAAATATATAAAATCCCAAAAACTGGGGAGATATAAGTCACAAGGTTTAAGTACACTACCGAATAATCCTATACATTACTATCTATCAAAATATAAAGAAATAAGACAAGAACGGAATAGAAGGGGACTCCGAGGCCTGCGGTCGCGGGCAAGTGTAACTGGAAGTCTCTAAGTAGCAACACAACACACTAATATCGGGGCTGGTAAGATGCACCTGGATCTGTACAATGACATGTGCAGAAGCGTAGTATGAGTACACCACAAAGAATTGAAAAATCGCTCTAAAAGGTCGACCTGGGCCCACATCTCAGAACCTGACCAAAATCACAAAATCCGAACACCCATTCTATATCAAGTCCAACCATACAGGAATTACTTAAATCCGACCTCAAATTGCCTTTAAAATCCCCAAAGTTTAGCCTAAGAAGTTTTCCCAATTTTTCCTCAAATTTCCAACTAAGAACACTAATTAAATAATGAAAACAACAATAGATTCGTGCAATATAGCCAAATCCGAGTGGGAATTTCTTATCCCAATGATTCCCTTACAAATCTCTCGAAATATCACCAAAAACCGAGCTCTCTAGGTCCAAAAATCAAAGTGAGAACAAAACCCTCAAAAATCCCTTTTTCTGCCTAGTTAAACCGCTTGTGTGATTCATTTAGCCGCTTCTGCAGTGCAGCTTCAGCGGTCAGCAAACCGCATATGCAAAAATTCACTAACGTCGACCAACCGCTTCTAGTGTCGCAAATCCTGCTTCTGCGGGTGTGCATCTGAATAAAATCGTTCGCTTCTGCGGACTGACTTTCCCGAGCTCTCTTCCGCTTCTGCGATCATCCTTTCGCAGAAGCTACACCGCTTCTGCGACCTCCTCATCGCACCTGCGACCACTGGCCACCCTCTTCAGCCCCGCTTACCCATCTCATAGGGCCCAATATATCTAGGGCTCAACTTGCCCTTCCTCCCAAACCTCATAACACCCTTCATGGGCAACACCCGGAGCAAGACCCGCTCCGTAACCATGAATGCAACGTCGCAAACCTTCCGATCCACATAACCCTTCTGCTTGGATTGGGCTGTATGAAGTCGTTCCTGAATCAATTTAACCTTTTTCCAAAGCATCCTGAACCAAATCTGTACCCAATATCCTAGCCTCACCCGGCTCAAACCAACCCACTGAAGACCGAAACATCCTACCATATCAAGCCTCAAACGGGGCCATCTGAATGCTCGACTGATAACTATTATTATAGGCAAACTCCGCAAGTGGCAAGAACTGATCCCAAAAACCCCTAAAATCTATCACACACGCATGAAGCATATCCTCTAATATCTGAATAGTGCGCTCAGAATTTCCGTCAGTCCGAGGGTAAAATGCTGTACTCAACTCCACCTGAGTACCCAACTCATGTTTTACGACTCTCCAGAACCACGATGTAAACTGTGTACCCCAGTCAGACATGATAGATACCGGCACGCTATGATTCCTGACAATATCGCAAATATAAACTCGAGCCAGCTGCTCCGAAGAGTAAGTAGTAACCATATGAATGAAATGAGTTGACTTGGTCAATTTATCCACAATCACCCAAACTGCATTGAACTTCCTCTAATTCCGTGGGAGCCCAACAACGAAATCCACAGTGATCCGCTCCCATTTCCACTCTGGAATCTCTAGCTTCTGAAGCAGTCCACATGGCTGCTGATGCTCATACTTCACTTGCTGACAATTTAGGCACCGAGCTACATACTCTACTATGTATTTCTTCATCCGCCTCCACCAATAATATTGCCTCAAGTTCTGATACAGTTTCGCGGCACCTAGATGAATGGAGTACCGCGAACTGTGAGCTCCTGGAGAATCAACTCACGCAAGCCATCTACATTGGGCACACATAGCCTGTCCTATATCTATAATACACCGTCATCTCAAATAGTGTCTTCCTTGGCATCATCGTGCTGAACCGTGTCGTTAAGGACAAACAGATGGGGGCCATCATACTGACGCTTTATGATACGATCATAAAGAGAAGACTGAGAAACCACACAAGCCAAAACCCTGCTTGGATCGGAAACATCAAATCTGACAAACGGGTTGGCCAAGGCCTGAACATCCAAGGATAAAGGCCTCTCTACTATTGGTAGATATGCTAAACTGCCCAAACTCTCCGCCTTGCGACTCAAGGCAGTGTCCACCACATTGGCCTTCCTGGGATGATAGAGAATGGTGATGTCATAATCCTTAAGCAGCTCTAACCATCTCCGTTGCCGAAAGTTAAGACCCATCTATGTAAAACAGATGCTGCAGACTCCTGTGATCGGTGTAGACCTTGCACCATACAAATAGTGCCGCCAGATCTTCAAGGCATGAATAATAGCTGCTAACTCGAGGTTGTGGACATGATAGTTCTTCTTATGCACCTTCGGCTGTCTAGATGCATAGGCAATTACCCTACCGTCTTGAATCAACACTATGTCGAGACCAATGCACGACGCATCACAATACACTATATAAGACCCCGAACCAGTAGGCAACACCAACACAGGGGCAGTAGTGAAAGCAGTCGTGAGCTTTTAAAAGCTCTCCTCACACTCTTCGGTCCACCGGAATGGAACACCTTTTTGGGTTAATCTAGTCATAGGTGCTGCAATAGACGAGAAACCCTCTACAAATCGATGTTAATACCCCGCCAAGCCAAGAAAGCTCCGAATCTCCATAGTTGAGGATGGTTTGGGCTAACACTGCACTGCCTCAATCTTCTTCGGATCTACGTTGATCCCCTCAATCGATAATACATGACCCAAAAATTCCACTGAATCTAGCCAGAATTCACACTTAGAAAATTTTGCATACAACTTCTTTTCTCTCAAGGTCTGAAGCACAGTCCTCAGGTGCTGTTCATGATCCTCCTAGCTCCGGGAGTACAAAAGAATGTCGTCAATAAAAACAATAACGACCGAGTAAAGATAGGGCTGAAATACACTACCCATCAAGTGCATGAATGCTGCTGGGGCATTGGTCAGCTGGAATCTTCAACTGATGAAATCCTGAACGCAAGTCGATCTTAGAGAACACTATGGCACCCTGAAGCTGATCAAATAAGTCATCAATAAGTGGCAATGGATATATGTTCTTCACTGTAACTTTGTTCAACTAGCGATAATCAATACACATCCGCATAGAACCATCATTCTTCTTTACAAATAAGACTGGAGCACCCCAAGGCAACTAACTAGGCCGAATGAATCTCTTATCAAGCAAATCTTGCAACTGTTCCTTTAACTCTTTCAAATCTGCTATGGCCATACGATAAGGTGGAATAGAAATGGGTTGTGTGCACGGTAATAAAAATCAATACCAAAGTCGATATCTCTGTCAGGCGGCATGCCCAGAAGATCTGCCGAAAATACATCTGGATAATCCCTCACTACCGAAACTGACTCGACGGTAGGAGTTTCAACACTAACATCCCTCACATATGCTAGATATGCATCACACCCTTCTCAACCATCCGCTGAGCCTTGTGAAATGAGACAACCCTGCTAGGAACATTATCTAAGGTACCTTTTCATTCTAGCCGCGATAGACCTGGCATAGCCAACATCACCATCTTAGAGTGACAATCCAGGATAGCGTGATAGGGTGACAACCAGTCCATACCTAAAATAATATCAAAATCCACCATATTGAGCAGCATTAAATCGGTTATAGTCTCAAAACCACTAAAAACAATCAAACACGACCGATACACACAGTCAACAATAATAGAATCACCCACGGGTGTAGACACATAGACAAGAGAACTCAGAGAATCACGGGATACACCTAAATACAGAGCAAAATAAGATGAGACATAAGAATAAATGCAGGCTGGATCAAATAAGACTGATGCATCTCTATGACAGAGCGGAACAATACATGTGATGACAGAATCGGATGCAACTGCCTCCGTCCTAGTAGGAAGGCCATAATATCTGTCAGGTCCTCCCCTTTTAGGGCGACCTCTACCTGTTCGACCTCCACCTCGAGCTAGCTGTGCAGGTGGAGTGGTAGCTGGTGCTGTAACCATAGCCTGAGGACCCGGTGTAGCACGTGGTGCCTAAGTGGTCGGTGAAGGTGCACCCCTCCTGAGTCCGGAGCAATCCCTCATCACATGAAGAGTGTCCCACACTAAAAATAAGCTCTCGGAGGACATGGTTATTATGTCTAGCTTGAGCCTGATCGGCTGGACTGACCGCTGAAAGCACCCCATGTAGGAGGTGCAATAGACAATGGCGGTGCATAATAAGGAGCCTAGGGCCTAAGAGTGGCCAGAGCACCGCTGGCGGATGGAAGTGCTGAATGAACAGGGCGACCCACATTGCCCCTACCCTGATGAGCTGCAGCTGGGCTACGAGTACCACTATATGTGCCAGACTCTCAAGACTTCTTGGCCTCTCTCTCCTCCCTCTTCCGAGTCAACATACCCTCAAATATCCTAGCAATCCCTACTACCTGCTGGTATGTGATGTCCATCTCCAACTCTTGGGTCATGCTTAATCTGATACTGGGGCTGAGCCCCTCAATAAATCGACAAACCCGCTCCCGAACAGTAGTAACCAAGGCTGCCACATGCTTGGCCATATCACTGAACCAAACCGCATACTCTGACACAGTCATGGAACCCTGGCATAAATGCTCAAACTCTCCGCGCCATGCATATCTAAGACTCTAGGGACATACTCCCTCAAGAACATATCTGAGAACTGAGTCCAAGTAAGTCCAACTGGGGGACATACTCCCTCAAGAACATATATGGGGGACATACTCCCTCTACTCGTACCCTGGCCTCTCGCTGCTCTAGTAGGGGGCCCGGGTGTCTGGTCATTTGATCTAGCTGTACGTGTCCTCACAATCTGTGAGAAAATAGAAAGACAAAAATTTAGAATCTGAAGTCAAAATCTCGCACGATAAGGAATCAAAGAAGTGAAGCTTTTCCTAACAGTTCGATAGCCGCCCGAATATCAATACAGACGTCTCCGTACCGATCCGCGAGACTCTACTAAACCTTCTTATGACTCATAACACCTATGAACCTAGAGCTCTAATACCAACTTGTCACGACCTTAATTTCCCTCTGTGGGATATCATGACGGCACGTAGTCTCTAAGACTAGGTAAGCCTAAACAGTACGCGGAAACATTAAATAAGAAATTAAAACTTGAACATCCCAACAATTTCATAAAAGGAATCTACCAAAACTCAATATATAAAATCCCAAAACCTGGTGAGATATAAGTCACAAGTTTAAGTACAATACCGAATAATCCTATACATCAATGTCTATCAAAATATAAAGAAATAAAAGAAGAACGGAATAAAAGGGGACTCCGAGGCCTGCAATCGTGGGCAGATGTACCTTGAAGTATCCAAGCAACAACACAATGCATTAATATCGAGGCTGATAAGATGCACCTGGATCTACACAAAGACATATGCAAAAGCGTTGTACGAGTACACCAGAATGATACCTAGTAAGTGCCAAGCCTAACCTCAGTAGAGTAGTGACGAGGTCAGGTAAGGGCCCTACTGGAAATAATAGGAGACAAGGCAGAAGATATAATAATAATAAAATGAGTGAGAAGTGAAAAATTAGAAATTATAGAAAGATAACAACACAACAAATAAAGGTAAACAACATGGGCGCTCCCAAGGTACCGCCTCGTAGTCCCAAAAGCAAATACACAATAGGGGTGCTCCCGAGGTACCGCCTCGAGTCCCAAAAGCAAATACAGAACATGGGCGCTCCCGAGGTACCGCTTCATGGTTCCAAAAGTAATTACACAACATATAACCAATGGGACAATGAAATTACAGAAGGAATCCTACAGTTAAAGACTAAATACAAAATCAAGAAAGCAGGTAATCCAACTAAGCATGTTTCACAAATTGCAAGTAAGAGACAAGACATGTAGGCATGTGACATTATACTAAACATGATGATTACACATGCTAGAGTAACTCAGTTATGGAATTAAAAAGGAAACTACTTAGAAAGAACCGATCTTTTAACAATTAACTCGAGTACGCACTTGGCAACTCGCATGCACGGCCTTCACGTGTTGCAAATACCATAACAGTACCAAAACCTAAGGGGCGTTTCCCCCACACAAGGTTAGACAAGTCACTTACCTCAAATATCACTCAATCAATCAATAAGAATGCCTTTTCCTCGATTTTCCAACTCCGATCGGCTCGAATCTAGCCAAAATAATTACATACTATAAATATAACTATAAGAAACTAATTTAAATAATAAATCTATGACTTTAGCAAATAATTGAAAAATCGCTTTAAAAAGTCTACTCGGGCCCATGTCTCGCAACCTGACCAAAATTCCAAAATCCGAATACCTATTCGATTTCGAGTCCAACCATGCAAGAATTACTCAAATCCGACCTCAAATCGCCTTCTCCAAATTTTAGCCTAAGAAGTTTTCCCAATTCCCCCTCAAATTTCAAACTAAAAACACTCATTATGAAAATAATAATAGATTCATGTAATATAGCCAAAACCGAGTGAGAATTTCTTACCCTAATGATTCCCTTGCAAATCCCTCAACAAATTGCTACAAACAGAGCTCTCTAGGTCCAAAAATCAAAGTGAGATCAAACTCTCGAAAAATCCCCTTTTCTGCCTAGTTAAACCACTTCTGCGATTCATTTAGCCACTTTTGCGGCGTTGCTTTTGCGGTCAGCCAACCGCATCTACGAAAAATCACTGACGCTGACCAACCGCTTCTGCGGTTGCAAATCCCACTTCTATGGGTGCGTATCTACGCAAACTCGTCTGCTTCTGCGGACCGGTCTCCCCAAGCTCTCTTCCTCTTCTGTGACCTCCTCGTCACACTTGCGACCACTGGCGACCCTCTTCAGCCCCGCGTCTATGCTTGCCCGCTCGCTTCTGCGAGCTCGCACTTGCGAGCAATATTCCGCAGGTGCGAATGCACCAGAAGACAGAATCTCAGCAAATGCTTCAAGTCCAAATTTGATCCATTTCCGGAATCCACCCGAGGCCCCCGGGACCTCAACCAAATATACCACCCAGTCCTAAAATATCATATGAATTTAGTTGAGCCCTCAAATCACATCAAACAACGCTCAAAACACGAATTGCGCATCGATTCAAGCCTAATGAACTTTAGAACTTCTAATTTCTACATTCGATGCCGAAACCTATCGAATCATGTCCGATTGACATCAAATTTTGCACGCAAGTCATAATCGATATTATGGACCTACTCCCACTTTCGGAATCGAAATTTGACCTCGATATCAAAATGTTCACTCCCGGTGAAACTTTTCAAAAATTATCCAATTTTTCAACTTTTGCCAATTAATGCCAAAATGACCTACGGACCTCTAAATCAACATATGAACACGCTCCTAAGACCAAAATCACCATACAGAGCTATTGGAACCGTCAAAATTCCATTTCAGAGTCGCCTTCACACAATTCAAACTATGGTCAATTCTTACGGCTTAAACTTCTATTTTATGGACTATGTGTCCCATTTCAATCCAAAACCAAAAACCAAACCTCCCGGCAAGTCACGTAATCACAGAATGAAATAGAGGGAGCAATAAATATTGGTCGGGGCTAATTCTCTCAAAACAATTGGTCGGGTCGTTACACTAAAGTAAACAAATACTAATTTTATTAATTGTGGTAAAATGGAGGGTGGATAAATTGTGTTTAAGGTGATTGTCCGTGGAGGTGATGAGTGAAAAACATAACAAAAATATGAAAAAATAGATGTGTGGTAAAGGAGAAAGTGATAGTGGTGATGATGGTTTGGTAAAGGAGGTGGTGATGGTGGAAGAAAAAATTAGGTAAGGGCTTATAATAGATTGGGATGGTGAGATGACATGCCATATGGTGTCCACCTCATAGAAATATCGCCACGGTGGAGGGTCTTAATTGTGGAGGGGCATTTTTGCACCAATTGTATGACGTCGACCTAGTGATGAATCGAAAGTATATCAGAGGGTATAAATGATCCTTTTCTCATAGTAGAGGGATATTTTTGGCCCTTCTTCCTTTTGAGAATAAGCCCAATTCTTATAGGATGCAGCCTACTTCCATACTCACATAGGTAAAATATGTCAAGGGTGCTCTTATAACTCTAACACCCCGCTCATACGAGCTATAAATTTTCATTAAGAGTTTATAAAATTCAACCTCCATAAATTATTATACAATAAATGCACTCACACTATGGGGAGAATATATATATATATATATATATAGTGCACTTCAAAACAAATCATCATATGATTTATTTTTCTCATTGAACTTGGTTATAGGATCTTTATTTTTCAAGTTTGATTTTCTCATATATGATCTCATATATGACTTATGTATTTATGAGCTTCAATCTCATCCCCTCGATGTGCTCCAAACCCTTTCTCTTTCTAAGGCCTTGGTTGTGGATCTTCAAGATTATCATATAATTTAACATAATCAATATTAATAGTACTACTTGTTAAATATGATTCCACAATAGTATTTTCTCCGTATGGGTCTTGATTTACCATTGTAATAACGATTTTGTACTCTACCAATAGCAACGATGCTATCACAATAAATGAGGAATTAAAGTTTTTAAAATAAGTAATTTAAAATAATAAATCTCTTGGCCAATTTACTTCCTCACTACTTGAAGCTAAAACAACTAGTCCAGCCTCTATGGTAGAGTTAGCAATGATTATTTATGTTTTTGATTTTCAACAAATAGTACCATCTCCTAAAATAAAAATATACCCAGTAGTAGAATATAAATTACCAGATAACGTATTCTAATCTACATCAGAAAAACATTCATGTATAGAATGATAGTTTTTATAAAACAAGCCATAGGTTTTGGTACCAAGTAAATACCTCATAAATCTTGTTATAGCATGCCAAAGTTCATTTTATAGCTTGCTTGTAAACCTGCTAAGTACTCTTACTGCATATGCAATATTAGACCATGTGCAATCAGTCACGTACCTCAAACATGACTGGCTGAAATACTTTTTTGAAAAGCACTTTTGAGAAAATACACTTAGAAGTAATTTTTAAAAGTTTGACCAAATACTAATTGCTGCTCAAAAGTGCTATTTAAATTGATTAGCCCAATACAATCTGTTTCTTACTAAAAGTACTTTTTGAAAAAATATTTATGAGAAAAATACTTTTCAAAATAAGCCGATTTTAGAAACTTGGCCAAACAGGCTATAAACTGCTGGAATCATAAAGCCAAAAACTCTGTTTCTGCCTTTGTCTTCAAGATTTATTCCTGTTATTATTCTATGGGAGTTATGGAGGTCAATGTATTGTGGCAAGTAAGATATGGAGATACCATTAGTGGCAAGATCCAAAGGTCTCATCACTTTTAACATTATCCAACTGGATAACTCTCATTTAGGAAGTTAACTGTTAACAGTAACTTAAAGACATATCTAAACTCGATGACCGTAACATGCATCATTGAGGTGCTTAAACCATATTTCCTTTTTGTAAAGTCAAATAGCGATAGTAGTTATACTAATGGAAATTGTGGAGGTGGTGAAGTGGTCACAGATGATGGTAGTAAGCTGGTTTGATGTTTGGTTATAATTTTATATTTTAATACATTATTTACCTTATATTTTGATATTTAATGATAAATTGTGTGACGTTAAGCTAAATTGAGTTGTTTTTATGTTTAGGATCACGGGAATATGAAAAGGAATGAATGTTGCACAAAGGGATGTTGAGAACACAACAAAAGAGAACGAAAAGAAAAAAAATCGGAACAACGCATGGAGCCTTGCGCCAGACCAGGCATGGCCTGGCTCCAGGCGAGGTGAAGCTCGTGCTAGGCCTGGCTTCGTGAGGTCCCAGGTGCTCCCCGGACCTGGCTTCGTGAGGTCCCAGGCGCTCCCCGGACCTGGCCTCACGAGGTGAGGCACCTGGATTCTCCCCCAGTAAGAGAATAAATTATTTCCTTCTGCGTTTTGGACTTGGAGACTTCGACCCTAGCCTATAAATACTTACTAAACATTTTTAATAAGGGGCTGGACATATTTTGAAAGAGACAAGGATTTAGGAACAGAAACGGAGCACAAATTCATTGATTCTTCCATCCTTTATCTCGTATTCATAACTTTCATGTTTAAAAAAAATATTTTAATTGTTATTATGAACATGAATGGTTAAAACCCCTTTGTTATGGGGTTATGAGTTGTTATTCACTATTGTTATTTGATAGTTGACGATATTGCTTGATTGTATCATATTTATTTGCTTATTCAATCTTGCACTTAATTATTTGACTACATAGTTAATAATAGAATACTATCTACGAATTTGTAGTTAAACTCGAAAGTAGAAACTATAGATTAAATATAAGATTGAATAGACTCCAAACTCAGTCCCTTTTCGCAGGTGCGATAACAATTCTGCTTATGCGACCACCTCACTTGCGTAAAATCAACTGCAGGTGCGCAACATCAATACCAGTAGCTACGGACAACCATATATGAATAAAAAATGATCTGAAACACGTTCGCAACTAACCCGAGCCCCTCGGGACCCCGTCTGAATATACTAACAAGTCTCAAAACATAACATGGACCTACTCGAGGCCTCAAATCACACATAACAATATTGAAACGATGAATCACACCCCAAATCAAGCTTAATGAACTTTTGAAGTTTCAACTTTCAAAACTCGTGCCGAACCATATCAAATCAACTCGGAATGAACTCAAATTTTGTACACAAGTCTCAAATGATATAACGAAACTATTTCAATTCCCGGAACCACAATCCGAACTAGATATAATCAACGTCAACTCCCGGTCAAACTTATAAACATTCCAAACCTTCAAATTTCCAACTTTCACCAATTAATGTTAAAACCTTCTAGAAATATCCAAATGCAAATTTGGGCATACGCGCAAGTCCAAAATCACCATCCGAACCTAACGAAACCATCAAAACTTTGACCCCAGATCAAATACACAAAAGTCAAACTTGGTCAATTCTTCCAACTTAAAGCTTCTTAGTTGAAATTATTCTTCCCAATCAAATTTCGAATCACCAAAAAACCAAAACCATCGATACACACAAGTCATAATACATTATAGAAAACTACTCAAGACTTCAAACGGTTGAACGAAATACAAATGCTTAAAATGATCGATGGGGTCATTATAGTTGTAGAAAGAGCCAATGAATTCAATTTGCACGTGGCATCATCTGGCACCAAAATTCTTGATCAAGTTCTTCCCCACGAAGAAAACTAAGTCATTGAGAAGACAAATTCTTGGGTTTCAATAAAGAGATGGTGAGACTCTTCGTCAAGATTGGGAATGATACAAGAAGCTACTCAGAGATTGCCTGCATCATTGTCAAACTGATGAGGTGTTGGGTCATACTTTTATTGATGAGTTAGACGAGGCCTCCAAATTGAATCTCGACTCAGCTTGTGGAGAAAGTTGCAAATCGTATAGTGAAATTTAGATTCTTTTAAACAACTTCACCGCAAATGATTATAACTAGAAAGGTGAGGGTAAACCAAAGAGAATGATAAAACAAAGAGTAGCAGGTACACTTGAGCTAGATGAGATTTCAAGCAATTTGAACAAATATTGCTAAACTGACGAATCAGACGACTAAGATGGCAATGGGTCAAGCACATAAGATGCATCATGTTTAATAAATGACATGTTTTGAAATTTGTGGAGATGGTCACACGAGTGAACAATGCCCAGTAAATCCAAAATCTATTTAATATGTGTTCCAGCAAGGTCGAGGCCCAATGAACCAGAATGTGCAATATGGAAACACTTATAATACCAACTAGAGGAGTCACCCGAACTTCTCTTGGGGTGAGAATCAATCTAATCAAAATCAATATAGACCCCACTGAAACTTAAAACAACCTCAGAAACCTCCACAACAATTAGAAGAAAGCTCTACCGATTTGTTGAAACAGTTGTTGCTGGATAACTAACAGGTGATGGCTAATTTTCAAACTTTAAAGAGGCAGGTTGGGCAGTTGGCTTCAAATCAAAATACCCGACCTACATGGGCTTTTCCAAGTGATACGGAAAAGAATCCTCAAGTGAATGTTGTAACTTTGAGGAATGGTAGAAAATTAAAAAAAGTATCGAAAAAGAAGAAAGGAAAAGTCCCCCTAAAGGTAAATTAATTCCTAAACATGTGGTGGAAGGTGATAAAGAAAACATCGAAGATGCGAAGGCACCAATTGCAAGGCCCCCACCTTCCTTCGCATAAATATTGAATAAAAATAATGATGACCGAATGTTCAATAAAATTCTTGATATGTTGAGCCTGGTCCAATTGAACTTACCTTTGGTTGATGTTCTATGTGAGATTCCAAAATATGAAAAATACATCAAGGACATTGTGGCAAATAAAAAAAAGTTGACTGAGTTTTAAACTGTAGCACTTATTGAACAATGCACTTCAAGAATTCAAAGACAGTTGCCTTAAAAATCGAAAGATCCTGGTAGCTTCACTATTCCTATGCGAATTGGTGAAGCATATGTGGGACGAGCATTATGTGATTTGGGAGTAAGCATAAATTTGATACCTTTATTAGTCTTTAGTCGGTTGGGGTTGGGATCTCCAAGATGCACTACAGTCATATTGCAATTAGGTGATAGGTCCATTGTCCATTCCGAGGGGGTGATATAAAATGTGTTGTTGTAAATTGAGAAATTTATTCTCCATGCAGATTTTATCATATTGGACTACGAAACTGATGAACATGTCCCTATCCTATTGGGACGACCTTTCTTAAACACCACTGATGCACTCATAAAAGTTCGAGAAGGGAAGATGATCATCAAAGTTGAGAATGTGGAAGCAATTTTCAATGTGTATAAGGCAATTTTCAATGTGTATAAGACAATTTAGCTTCCAAGCCATTATGAGGACCTTTCCATGATATCTGTGGTAGAAAAATATGAGGAAAGTGGTGATATAAGTGTATGTCTAGATGACCCTCTAGAGAAAGCATTCATGTTGTTTGACAATATTGACTTGGGTGATGAGTTCAATGAGATGGTGCATCATCTGGATGCATGCGCTTATATAAATCGGATGATAAATTTTGAGCCTCTAGAGAGACCTACAGGGCCTCCACCCAAGTCGTCTATCGACAAAGCTTCCAAATTGGAGCTTAAGACCTAGCCCTCTCACCTTCACTATGTTATTTGGGGGCTAATAAAACTTTGCATGTTGTTGTATCTTATAATTTGTCTAATTTGCAGGAAGCGAAGTTGCTCAGAGTGCTTAGAGAGCACACGCCTGGGATTGGATGGACCATGACTGACATACATGAAATTAGCCTAGCCTTTTGTATGCACAAAATTTTCACGGAGGATGGTCACAAACTAAGTGTGGAACACCATCACCGCTTGAATCCAGTTATGAAAGAGGTGGTAAGAAAATAGGTCATAAAGTGGATGAGCCCCGTACAATATGTACCTAAAAAGGGTAGAATGACGATGGTGTTGAATGAGAATAATAATTTAATTCTAGATAGAACTGCCATAGGTTGGAGAATATGCATAGATTACAGAAAGTTGAAAAATGACACTAAGAAAGATTACTTCCCCCTTTTCCTTTATTAACCAAATGTTGGATAGGCTAGCCAGACATGATTACTATTATTTTTTTTATGAATATTCTGGCTATAATCAAATTGTAATTGCACCGGAGGACCAAGATAAGACTACCCTCACTTGTCCTTATGGCACATATGCTTTTAAAAGAATATCATTTGGGTTGTGCAATGTACCTTCGACTTTTTAAAGGTGTATGATGGTAATCTTCACTGATATGATAGAAAATTTTGTTGACGTATTTATAGATGACTTTTCGGTCTTTGGGACATCTTTTGATGAATGCTTTACAAATTTGAGTAAAGTGTTTGCCAGGTGTGAAGAGACAAACTTGAAACTAAAATAGGAGAGGTGCCATTTTATTGTACGAGAAGGGATTATGCTCGGTCACAAGGTGTCCAAAGATGGTTCAGAGATGAACAAGGCAAAAGTGGAGGCAATCAACAAATTGTCACCTCCAATTTATGTCAAAGGATTAAGAAGCTTTTTGGGTCATGCAGGTTTCTACTGTAGATTCATTAAATGTTTCTCTAAGATTATGCTCCCTTGTGCAGGTTGCTTGAAAATGACACTTCTTTAAAGTTTGATGATGTTTTCTTAAGGGCCTTTGAGGAACTGAAAAAGAGATTGGTGACTAAAACCATTATCACATCCTTTGAGGTAATGTGTGATGCTAGCGACACGTCAATTAGGCCCGTTTCGGGCCAAAGAAAAAGTAAAGAGGAAATGTTCCATTCAATTTACTACACTAGCAAAAATTTGAATCCAACATAAATAAATTACATAATTACAGAGAAGGAGTTTCTAGCGGTAGTATGGGCATTTGACAAATTTAGAGCCTACTTGGTGGGAAAAAAAATCATCGTCCATACATACCATGCCACAATCAAGTACTTGTTTGAGAAAAAGGATGCTAAGCCTAGACTAATTTGTCGGGTTCTTGTTTTGCAGGAATTTGATGTTGAAATTCGAGATAAAAAATGGGACAAAAAATCAGGTACCTGATCACCTGTCGCACTTGAAAACTCGCGCACATGTTAATGAAGAAGGTGGAATGAAGTAGATTTTCTCCGATGAGCTGTTACTAGCCATTACTGCTGGTGCAGTCCCATGGTATGATAACTATGTGAACTTCATTGTAAGTGGGATAACACCTCCAAAGTTGTCACCAGATGGTAAGGGAAGGTTCATTCATAATATTAGATTTTATCTATAGGATGAGCCATTTTTGTTCACGCATTATACAGATTAGTTGGTGCACCGTTGTGTTCTTGAGGATGAGATGGAAGCAATTTTGCATGACTGTCATGCATAGCCATATGTAGGGCACCATGGTGATGAGAAAATGGCTGCAAAAGTATTGCAGTCAAGATTCTATTGGCCTACACTGTTCAAGGATGCACATGTTTTTGTGAAAAGGTGTGATAGGTGCCAAAGAACATATGCAATTTCAAGAAGGCATGGGATGCATTTGAAAAGTATACTTGAGGTCGAGATCTTTGATGTATGGGGAATAGACTTCATGCGGATGTTTCCATATTCCAATGGTCACAGCTACACTCTGGTAGCGGTTGATTATGTGTCCAAGTGTATAGAGGTAATGGCTTTGCCTACGAATAATGCTAAAGTTGTGGTGAATTTTGTGAAAAAGAACATATTCACGAGATTTGGGACTCCACGTTCTTTGATCAATAATAGAGGTACTCACTTTTGTAACGAATTATTGGGCAACCTCTTATCTAAGTATGGGGTAAAATACAAGGTCGTGACAGCCTATCGTCCACAAACTAGTGGCCAAGTTTAGGTTAGGGAAGTGAAACAAAGTTTAGAGAAAATAGTGAATGCAAGGAAGGATTGGTCTACCAAGCTAGATGACGCTCTGTGGGCATATCATACTGCATACAGGACTCCATTTGGCACTTTACTGTACATGTTGTTTTATGAGAAGGCTTGTCGCTTTCCCATTGAGCTTGAGCGCAAAGTGCATTAGGCAATCAAGAAGCTCAACTTTGATATGGATCTAACTGGGAAGAAACAAATGTTACACCTCAATAAGCTTGAGGAGTTTCGGTTGAATGCATATGAGAATGCAAAGCTGTATAAAGACAAGACAAAGTGATCGTATGACAAGCACATTATTCATTATGAGTTTGAGCCGGGTCAAGCCGTTCTCTTGTTCAATTCAAAGTTGAAGCTCTTCCCTGGAAAGCTCAAGTCTATATGGTTGGGTCTATTTGAAGTAGTGCTGGCTATGAAGCATGATGCTGTAGAACTTCAGGATCCCAAAAATGGTGGCACCTTCTTTGTCAATGGACAAAGAGTTAAACATTATATAGCGTTAACTAAGGAGCTCGTTGGGAGACAACCCAATTCATATAGTAGTTTAGCTTAGCTTGATTTTTGTTTTTGATTTTGGAGCAAACTAATGAGTTGATCTTATGTGAATTTTGGTTGTTTGAATAGGGACGGACAAAATATGATGAAAGGATGTGATTGTGAGAAAAATCGGGAGTTAAGAAACAAAAAAGGGAGTAAAAACCGGGATGCAAAATTTACGTGATCACGCCCTAAGAGTGCCTAGTGGCCTCAGAGCTGGCTTGGCCAAGCCAGGCATGAGCAGAAGCTCGCTACATACCTCATGTTGCACCCCTTCCCCCTTGACCCCAGCCTGGTGTCACCGATCTAGGTGCGAGCTCCACCTCGCGTCCCCCCTCGCCCCATGCCCTTCTCCCTCACCTCAACCCTCGCATCGTAGGGCCTACCGCATGGAGATCCTTGCATCCTAGCTGGTAAGGCTAGGTAAATATCTCTCCCCTTTTTCCTTTTAAAGCATGTACCAACCCACTTCAAAGCCCCTACACCCAAAACCTTCCTTCCCCCTTCCCCCGCCCAAAATTCCCCATTCCCCCTACCATGCTCAAATCCTCTTCTTTTCACTCAAACACGCACATACACATGCACACTAATTCAAACACTCAAATTCTGTAGACAATCACACACACCTCTACACATTCATGATCACTCACTCTTCAACATCAAAGGCATGATTTTGTTCTCTCTCTTCTACTGGGAATATTGAAAGTTGAAGTAAACTTGCTAGTTTGTAAATTTACTAATGGTGATTTGTGCCATAAATTGTCCCAATCCCATGAACCCCATAAGATTTTTATTGTTGTGATTGAAAGAGTGTTTACACTCTATTCTCAATCCAATTTAGGAGGATGAGGCAATCCCTCACCCATACGAGAGCTCACACACAACTAATGCGCACAAAGTGTTCGATAAAATGACTCAAAGGCAAAGTTTTCCCCAATTAGAGTCCGAGTCTCGGGGATTGATACCTTATTGTTATGTGAGCTTAATCAACATGAAATTTTAAATTTGGGGTGGCTCACCGGAGCAAGGATATATTGTTAAACTATGGTTCATACATTGTGATTACATGTGAACTAGTTGACGTGAGGATACTAACGTGCTTTATTTTGCAAGGTGAAGTCTGAGTAACCTTGATTTAGTTGAAAAACAATGAGATAAACTATTAAGTATGGAGTCATTATGACTACTTTTTGATTTGATTCATGGTTCTACAAGTTGACTTGTGGTGATGTTTGTAGGTACAAATGGTGCGCCCAAATCCCCGTGAAAAACCTCAGGCCAAGGCCAAGGCAAAGGCTAAGGCCCCATCTAAAGGGAAGCTATCATCTTCCACCCCGCCACCAAAGAAAAGAAATAGAAGCGAGGCTACGTCTAATATCCAAAATAAAAGAGGCAAGCAGTTGAAGAATAACGACATCACAACACGAAATAGAGTGGACGAGCACAAGTTGAAATCCAAGTACTCTGAGATCTGACAATCTATTAATGACACGGGCTTGAGATTTGTGTTCAAAAATCTAGGGGATGCTAATGTTAGTTTGATCATAGAATTCTATGCTGGATGTGATCTAGAGGAGCAACTAGTGCCTATTCATTTTAGACTGATTGATATATCTGCTACTGCCCCTCTGTAACCACTTGGGACACCTCATGTCCCGTATGCTCTATTGGCCAAGTTCATCACTCGATCGTTGTATAGGGAGATTTGACACACTTTGTATGGTATCAATTCACTGCTACTTGGGTTTGGGATAATAGGACTCACAACCACATCAAATTCTCAAGGAAGACTTTAAAACTGGCGGCTAAAGTTTAGCTGGAGTTGATCATCACTAGGTTGCTTCCTTGTGACTATGACACACACGTTAGGAGAGGTAGAGTTTGCTTGATTTATTTTCTGATGACTGGATAGAGGGTGAATGTTGGTCAGTCGATACGCCACCATATAGCGCAAGTAGTAGAAGTAAGAGGGTAGATAAGTTGTTCTTTAACAATGTGCTGATGCATCACTTGAGGAAGGAGGAGGTCGAAGAGGAGCCGGAGTTTGATATGGTCATTCTCGCAGCATTCCATAACATAGAAATTACTAGCATTCGTGCGAAGGAGGATGATAATGGGTCCATTTTGACTAGTACTGAGGGTCAGGCTTGAGATGATAGCTTTATGGCCCACATTTATGGGATGCTTGATTTTCAACTACAGATTGGTGGGAGACCAGCCACTTCTGAGGAGTGTGCACAGTTGAATGAGCGCCTAAATGCTCATGCTTAGTACTTGGTGGGGATTGGTGAGGCCAGCGGGTACGTGATGATAAGGATATTAACACTCCAGAGCATTCAAAGCCTAAGGTAGTGCAACCAGAGGATGAGGATGCCCCTGAGGGTGCTGATGATGAGCTGAGATGATGATGATGACTAGAAGGTTGTTGATAGAGCATTTTTGTTGAGGATGACGATGATGAGGAGTGACCAGGGAGTTTATTTACCATATTTGCTTGTTTTGTTTGTTTTGATATGACCTATGCTTTAAGTGTGGGATAAGGGATTCTCTAGACTTTTGTACATTATTATACTAGTATCATGTTAGCTTCTTAGTTTTATTGTTGTAGTTCTATATCCCTAGTATAGATTAATGTCACAATCTAAAATCCATTTAGTTGTGATGGCACCTAACCCGACCCTCTAGGTAAGCCGAGTAACATTCAACACAACTCAAATGAGAATAATAAGAGTCAATGAGTAAAATAACTGAACTTCTATATAAAATCCTGAGGATTGGTAGTACAAATCATGATCTTCTAAGATTTAGAATTTACAAAGTTGATACGTAATAAGTACATCATATGTTTAAAATATACATAAATAAGTTTTGCAAATCTAAAGCTACCAAGGACAAATGGCAACCATATCCGGCAAACAAGTATATCTTCAATGCCAACTCTCTCCATACACCACAGTATCAGCTCCACGATCTGCACGCAAGGTGTACAAATGTAGTATGAGTATAATCAACCCCTTCGCCTTTCTTCTTCCTCTCTTCGCCTATCTTCTTCCTCCTTTCTCTTTGCCTCTTCTTCCCTTGCATCCCTTTATTGAAGATTCAACTCCGTAATCTTCGCTACCTGCCTATTCAATTGCTCAAACTCATCCAGATCAACCGAGCAATGTGAGGAAGAATAAGAAATAGATAATCCAGAAGTACGACAGCCGAGACTAAACTTTGATCCAAGGCCGTAGACTCTCCCCTTATGCACGCCACCGACTGTCTTAATCCACATGTCCATGATTTCCTCTTGGGATGGTTGGATTGGCCTACCTTAATCATCAATCGACTGACTTTGAATGAACTCCTCCAAGCTTCGTTTAAAATTATCCTGTAAAAAAATTATACTTTTTATAAAAGTAAATTTTATTAAAGAAAATTTATGCAAGTAAGTACCTTTATTTCTCAAACTTTAAAGTGAAACACACGGAAAGATAAAAAGCTTAGCAGCCTAGCTGGACTTAATCACTTTAAAGTATCTATATTTCTCAAACTGGTATAGAAGAAGAAAGTTAAAAACAGAATGTAATGAAATTAAATTTAGATAAACTAAAAGGAACTAAAAGGAAAATTGCTAGCTGTAACAATTGAACCATCTGTTCTCCAAAGTTTTGGTAACTATTCAGCAGCATACTGTCAAAAACACCAATAGTAGGCTTTTCTTGAAACATTAATTGTCTCTCCAGATTTCAACAGTGAGCACCCAAATTTTTACCGTGCTAGAATATTTCCCGCTCCCTTCTTCCCAGGCGTATCCCCACTCCACTTTCATTTGTCCCCCATGCTTGTCCCCCCCACACTTTGCTCCCTACTCCACTCTCCATTGTTCCCCACTCCTTGTCCCCCATGCTTGTCCCCCCTACACTTTGCTCCCTAGTCCANTTCCCCCAAGCTTGTTCCCCACTCACAACCCCCCACATCTTTCTTATTCCCTAAAGAAGAAAAAACGGATCCCTCTCCCTTTACAAAAACCCTAGCAGCCCTCTGCTCGTGGAGAAGAAAGAAAAAGAAAGAAAAAGGACCTTTCTTCCATTTTTAAAAACCCTCGCTGTCACCCTCTCCTGGGCATCCCTGGAAGCTGCCCGCCTCTCTCTCGTCACTCTCCATCATCTTCACACACATTATATCAGTATTCACCACATACACGAAGAGGAAGCTGGACAGAAAACGAGACTTAAAGGACTGAAACAAAAAAAACCAGAGGAAAAGGGAACGGAAATAGATCAAAAGCAAACTCAGCCATGAAACAACCTTGAAACCAATTGCTTTACCTCCACAAAACCTAGCAGATCCTAACCAAAAATGGAATAGAGTGAGTGAAGCTTTCTGTTGAGTTCTATTTTTTGATTTTCGAGAGCTTCATTTGAGTTTGTCGGCGAGGCTGTCCGGTCGAGTTTTGAAGAAAGACCCATGGCCATTATTTTCGTTGTACTATACATCCATCAATAAAGGTCCGATTTCTCCATGTTTTTATTTAAGTTATTCTACTTTTGATATTGAACGAATGAAATTCTTACTTTGAGTGTTCATTTCGTTTTGTATTATGCTTGTGATTGTACCGTCTCTGATTGATGAGTTGTTTATTTGTGAGTTTATTAGGTATGTAGATGAACTTATTTTGTCTTTTATGAATATTTTCTGTTGTTTTAAAAATTCATGTAGTTTACAAAGTTTCCTTGGTTTTGGGTCTTAAGTTCTTGAAATAAAATAATATTTTTCTTACTGTGGCAAGAATCTGAAATTGTTAACTTTAACGAGTCACGAGACTTGCAATTAACTTGGTCTAGAATGATATTCATTACTCTTGGGCTGTTTGATTGCAAATTGCAAATTACAAATTGTTTGTGTTTTTCTTATGCTACTTGATTCATGTTACTGTGACCTTGTGATTTAGCATGTCTAATTTAAGACAAACCCTCCAGTAGTAACAATAAATACATAGATATTAAATAAGTTTGTCCTTTTTGTAAAAGTACACATAATTTGGATTGTTAAATAAGAATTAATATGGCATCAGAACTAATGTTGTTGTAAGCCCTCCCATATTCCTTGCATAGATACTCTTTAGATATTTCNACTGTTTGATTGCAAATTGCAAATTACAAATTGCTTGTGTTTTTCTTGTGCTACTTGATTTATGTTACTGTGACCTTGTGATTTAGCATGTCTAATTTTTGACAAACCCTCCAGTAGTAACAATAAATACATAGATATTAAATAAGTTTGTCCTTTCTGTAAAAGTATACATAATTTGGATTGTTAAATAAGAATTAATATGCCATCGGAACTAATGTTGTTGTAAGCCCTCCCATATTCCTTGCATAGATACTCTTTAGATATTTCACATCGCTAGTTGTTTTAGGCACGTCTAATAAATATAATCATCGTGGCAATGGGTACGATTCTCGTGGTATAACCATGATACATAACTCCAAATTCAAGTGCACACTTGCGTGACTTGATCTTACAACTTTAAATAATAATAAAATAAACATGTTGTAAATCGCGATTGCGTTTCACGTGATGTGATTTGCAATATGTAACAAGACAACGAGTGCGCGATATCGCAACTTGTTTAAATAAATTCCANATTTCACGTGACGTGATTTACAATATGTAACAAGACAACGAGTGCACGATATCGCAACTTGTTTAAATAAATTCCATAATTGTCAAAGCGGTATAGAAGCGGTAACACATAAAAGGTTTTAAACATGTAATAAATTAGATAATTAGGCCAAGTTGTAGTCAATAAAGCGACCGTGCTAGAACCACGGGACTCGGGGAATGCCTTACACCTTCTCCCCGGTCAACAGAATTCCTTACCCGAACTTTGTTTTCGCAGACCAATAATAATAGAGTCAAACCTTCCATTGAATAGGGATTCAAACAAAAGGTGACTTGGAACACCCAAAATATTAATTCCAAGTGGCGACTCTGTAAATAAAATAATCCCTATTCAAGTTTTTCACTTTAATTGGAGAAACTCTTTAACCCACCATCCACAATCCATAACACGCATTTTATCATTTTTGGGGGTAAAAAAGGGGCGTGACACAGATCCTCTTCCCAACATCTTTATATAAAGCCTTTCCCTTTGCCACTCTTATCAAATAAAAGCTTATCTAATAATCATATACTATATTTTGTTGATTTTGATATTTAGGCCAAATAAATATGCACACGATATTCAAAGAGATGCAGTAGAATGATATGCCCAGAAATCGCGGTGATGTTAACGCAATAAACTTGACAATGGGAAATTAGGCTGTCTAAAACGTTGCTGTCTAAAAAGTTAAGTACTTGGATCAGAAAAGTGATTTTATTTTTTTGAGTGTTTCCTATATAGTATTGAACTTAACGTCAAAATATAATGATCGTTGTCATGCCAATTTTTTCTTAAAATTTTAAAGGTATTTTACTATATTCCTATCATGGTTACTTTGAGCAGAATCTAATTACACCAACATCTATTGGTACTAAAATCCCAACCAAGACTCAATATAATGACATTGGCAACCTTAAAAAACCATCCATCTCTTCATGTTTGGCAATTTACACTTTTTTCCTTAAGGTATTAGCCTATATAGGTATAGTAAATCTACTGCTAACTAATTTAAATTTGTGTCCTAGAATTCACAGTTTATGTTGCGAGTTGGGAAACTTCTTTATAATTATGGAACCTTCTCTTTGAATCTGACATCCTAAGAAACAACAACAACAACAACCCAGTATAATCCTACTAGTGGGGTCTGGGGAGGGTAGTGTGTACGCAGACCTTACCCCTACCCTGGAGTAGAGAGGCTGTTTCCAAAATGACCCTCGGCATCCTTCCCTCCAAGAACTCCCCACCTTGCTCTTGGGGTGACTCGAACTCACAACCTCTTGGTTGGAAGTGGAGGGTGCTTACCATCAGAGCAACCCACCTTGTCCTAAGAAACAAATTCCATGAAAAACAACCGAGAAGCTTCAAGTTATGAATAATTATGTTCAATCAACCTAAACAAGAATGCTTCATATTTCAATTACATATGACACTAAAAGCACATGAAAATAACTTTTCAAGAAAGAGAAGACTAATTCCATGAAAAGGAACAGGACTTATTTAAGTTGAAATGAATACATTTTAAGCTAGTATGTGGAGGGAGAATATTGTGTGCAGTTCTACTCCACTAAAGTGCATTTCGTTCAAAAATCAAGCTGGGTTCAACTTTATATTCCTTATGCTCTATTCAGTCCAATCTCATTCCAATACTACCAAACAGTCTTACAAACAAACTAGGAGTTCTCTAGTAACTAGTAATTAAACTAGTAAAGCAAAAACAATCCCAACAAAGTATACACAAAAATGAACACACGATCATATATAGGGGTAAAAGGATGAGTCAAAATTTAGGAACAATCACTTGATATACATATGCACATTGATAGGTAAAAGTATTACACTAAAACTGTACAAAGTTTTTATTACCTTTCTTGCCGATGTAGCCACACTTGCGATTTCCCTTCTTGGTAGAACGTCCGACGCTGCAAATGAACTTAGGGTCATTCACACCATTAATTCACGCTACAATTCCAAATACCCATATAAAAAAATTAGATCTTGAAAATAGACCAAACAAACAAGAATAAACTAATCCCAAAATATACTAATCCCAAAACCAAGAATTAAAATGAATTGCTGGTGGTAAATGCTTGAGGCAGGAAGTTCGGATTTAAAGCATATACTAACGGAAGGCAACAAGGTAGCGGATGACTAGCAAAACATGGAAGTAAATTGGAAGTTTTTGAAAGCTTAATCTTCTATGATGTACCCCTTTTTTTCTTTATCATCTTATGAAATGATTGACTAGGTACTATGTGTCCTAGACAAATCAAACTATCTACTGTAGTAAACTTTAGCAGTAATAATATTAGTTTCTTGTTTACCAAAAACCCTTCAACAATTTCTGAGTTCACATAAACAAATACAAGGAAAGAAAATTTTTATACTCGTATAAGCAATGCTGAATAGATTAATGAAACTTACTGATTATAAGCACCACACAAGATGTTCTTTAATTTACAACCATACCCTGTGAAATAATCACATCCAGTCAGCTTATACTCCAAAAATTACAAAAACCAAAAACAACCCCTACCCCATCACACCTGGAAAAGATCCCCTAAGTTTTTATATGCACAAGAGAATAACATTAAATTTTTTAAACATAAGATTTGAAACAGTATAAAATCCCTACGTTTCGAAGTACTTTGGGAAAAATCAAAAATAAAAAAGGAGTGAGTGAGAGAGAGAGAGAGAGAGAGAGAGAGAGGGAGAGGGAGAGGTCGAATTACCTGGGAATGGAGTGAAGTGAGAAGCATCTGTGGAGTGGGAAATACAGAGGGGGAAAATACGATGTGAATAAAATGAGGAAAAACTTAAAGGTTATATGAATAATAATAAAACTTTCCCACAAATCTCTGTGGAAAATCTTTTTCATAATTATAAGAAAAATTTAAAAATTTAAAAATGTTTGTTCACACTAAGTCTATGTGAATATGTAAAAATATTTTTTATTTATTGTTAAGTTCCCAATGTTTTTACTGGGAAATATTTTCAGTTTTATATAATTATTTTTTTAATGACTTTTTCCACAGAATCAGAGGGAACTAAATTAGGCGCATTTTCAAATGTTATTGTTTTTTCTAGGAAAAGAAATTTTAATTTCCCATTGAATTTCGGTGAGAATTGCCATGGGAAATTTTCATGGGAAATGCTGTGTTTCTAGTAGTGGTTATTCTTCTAAATATTTATTCTTCTAAATATAGCCTTGTTCCCTCATTTATTGCATATTCTGTGTTAGTTTGTTGTTATGTGACTTGCCGGAGTGGCTGAAAGCCACGCAATTGTTCATCGCGAACGCGTCAGGAGGTTGCGATCGCATAGAGTTGAGTCCCTATGCATCGTGTTTGCACTTGTGTTTCTGCATTCGCATAGGGTTAATTTTGGCAGCTTGGATTTTGTGCGCATTTTCCGTGATCACGAAGAAGAACACCTGGGACGAATAAAAGTTCTCAAAAATGAGGGTTAGAGTAAATTTTCATAATTGAACTTTGGGAGCTTAGATTGAGGCGATTCTTGGAGGAATTTTCAAGGGATTGATAAGGGTAAGTGATTCTTACTCGTATTTGGCTAATATACATGAATATATAATTGATTTTATTATTTAATTAGTGTTTTGGGTTAGAAAAATTGTAGAAACTTCATAGGCTTAAATTTGAAGATTTGAAGGTCGAGTTGTGATTAGAATTGAGTAATTTTGGTATGGTTGGACTCGCGGTTGAATGAGTGTTCAGATTTTGTTAATTTTGTCCCATTACGTGACATGGGCCCTGGGTTGACATTTTGAGTTGACTTTTTGACCTTAGTTAAAGATTATAGCTTTATTAATTGGAATCAATTCCTATAGCTTTTGGTGATAATATTACGTTATTTTTGGATAGATTCAATCCTTCCGGAGGTTGATACGCGTGGGGAGGGCTTGCTAGCGGAGTGATTTGATTTTTTTGAGGTAAGTATCTTATTTAAACTCGGTTGAGGCACTAGTTGCCTAAATTATTGTGATAGCTACATGCTATTGGGTGCGCACATGCGTGGGGATGAACCCATGTGCGGGCACCGGAGTCATTTATTCATGTTCGGGTTGTGCTCGATATCTTATAAGCCTAGAATTGACTGATAAGCTTAAAGCTATGATATTTCTCATATTTGTAATAGTTCGTGTGATCCATTTGAGCCATGCTGAGGCTACATAGAGGTTTAATCCCTGAACGAACTTGATAAATGCTTTTTAGTGATGAAATTTTCGATTTGAGTTATGATAGCATACTTTGCACATGCCTACACGTTAGTATGTCATTTATACCAGTGTAGGAACATGAGAATTGTTATTCATTCATCACATACATGTTTACTTGTTTAATTGCTCATGTATGATATGTTTGGGTTGGAGGCCTATGACCATACTGGGCAGATTGTGTTATTGGCACGTGATTTATTCGTACAATATGTGAGTTGTCCGTGCGGATCCATATATTGATTTTATTGACACGTGAGTTATCCGTGCACCACGTGCGTTGTCCGTGCGGGTTCTATTATTAGCATGTGAGTTGTTCGTGCAACACATGAGTTGTCCATGCAGCGTGTGGATACAGATCCATACACCTAGGGTCACCCTCTCATGTTTCTCTCTTAATGGTGTATACGCGACTATTGAGAATACTGATCAGTGGTTTGGAACGGATATGGAAAATTGAGAGAATTCGGCCAGCTTTGTGTGGATTTTGCATTTCCTTGATCAATTGTCTGATTTAACTACTTATCACCTCTATATGCCATGATATTTTCTGAGTAGAGTATTTGAGAAATTGGTCATATGCACACACAGATGTTTTCTCACAAAATTTGATGAGTTAGTTTTCAATATTGTTCTGTGCCGGTTTAAAAGACGGAATTACACATATGATAGCTAGTATCATTAATAATTTATGCTTCTCTTACCTTGCAAAATTGTTTTACGATACTTATTGAGTACATTGGGTTGGTTGTACTCATACTATACCCTGCAATCCGTGTACAGATCCAGGTACTTCCAAGCATAGAGGTTGCTAGTGTTGGAGCTTACTCAGTTCGGAGACTATTGAGGTAGCCGCCTTGGCGTCCGCAGACTTTGACCCTACTCCTTTTTCTTTTAGTTTCATTTATACTGCTCTACTTTCCTAGACAGTATTTTCGCAGTCAGATCATGTTATTATATAGATGCTCATGTACTCACTGACACCCGTATTTTGGGAAATTCTGTATTGAGTTGCGATTTTTCTTTCAGTTATTAGGAGATTTTATTTACTTAAGCCTATTTCAGTATGTTTTAAATTAAAGATTCCTGTTATTTGTGAGTTGTCGGCTTGCCTAGTATCGCGATAGGCTCCATCACGACACATGTGATTTTGGGTCGTGACAAGATCTGATAGCACTCAATCCAGATCCAATAACCTCACCTCATCCAGTACAAGCTACTTGACAGATATGGCATGCCAATGCCATCTATATCCCCATATCGTGTAATCCGTGCACCAAACAAGCAACAACTCGAATATGCCCAATTATGGAAAGAGAATTGAATGAGAGAACCGTCCCGCAAACTATACATACATCACCACCGAGCGCAATACTATGAACCCATCACACAAAGGAGAACAAAAACACACAAAATTAACATAAAGGTTCATATCATATCATAACTCCGTTGCGATACGTGACCCTATCCAAATATAGTCCACATAGAATACTTCAAGACATGATGCTCACAATCAACAACCATATGCATATCAACAATAAACACGCGAAGTGCATGACCATAACCATGGAGAAATGAATAGCACAATATACCACCAATAGTAAAAGACTATAACCAAGGCACAATTAATATTTCAACAACCCATAAATCAACTCGCTCAAATTTCGCCCCAAGGCCCAAGCAGAAACACATCATATGTGTAAATAGTCAACAGTCTCACAACCCGTCATAGCACAGAAGATTAACACATGGAACACAAAAAAGCTCAACTCTAACTGAATAATACATCTCTTAACAATAGCAGTGTTAAGTCAACAAATCCGATCCGGTATAGAATACATATATCCGAATAATCTGCCTCTGAAAACCCTCCTAGTCTCCAAATCCCTAGAATATATGAATCACTATATCCGATGTCATCTCCACCACTCAAATGACTAACACAACCCTCATACACAATCATCTCACGAGAAATACTTCTATAATATTTCCGTGTCATATAGAAAAATTTGAACATTAGCAGTCGATCAATCAATCGAGTACTGTAATACCAAAGAAGCATCTTTAAGTCAAAAAACAGTGCCCCTTCTGAAATGCATACCCTTCTCAGGTGATACCAGATAGTGCCAGCTTTCTTCTAAACATCATAAACCATCCATACTATCTAGAACTCATGACTTTCCTTCGAAGCTGAACTACAAACTTGTACATGCAAACCTTGATCTCACACGACGCACCGCCTCTACCATGCCATCATATGAAAGCATGAGAATTCCATTATCAACTCTGAGTCACAAACAGAATACACACTCGATCAACCGGAAACCTTCCACTTGATCCAATTGAGGAGAAGATCACAAAGTGCAACAAACTTCCCATGCCTATAGAAAATATCCATCTCAAGCCTTGTTCGACACCATCGAGAACTTTTTGGAACCCATTTTCACATAACCAATGCGATCAGAACTGAATCTCACTAACCCAACCAAATTACACAGATTGACAAACCCAGGAGTATTGCCACAAAACACTGGTAGAGACTCACCACATCAAAAGAACCAAAAGAATCGATCATTTCTACTACTATGATGATCTAATCTACTACCAAGCTGTACTATTCCTTTGAGTTCCTTCCGAATTGCCTTCAAGTTAACACTTCTCTTTGCCAGTACACCACGATCCTTAACCCAAAGCTCAGCACAAGAGATCTTAGCATGAAACCACGTCGTCATAAAGCCCATAAGCCACTGCATTCCCTCTCAATCACCCGATAGTATCGCAACCAAAATGCCCGCTCTGAAGAGACCTTACACAAACATGAAGTTGTTTCTTTAACCTCTTTGATACTGAAATTTAGAATAACTAATGATACAGAAATACCGTAAGTCTCGACACCAACCAAATGTAAATCTTAGATCTTAGCAATACACAAATTTGGGGAAGTTCTCAATTAACACATATGAATCATGAACTCATTAGGACCCTCTCGAGAGTCATCCACTCTACTCTAATATCCAATGTACCTCCCAAATAAGCCGAACAACTTATGCTCCATTAGCACCCCAACACCCAAAGAAGTAACCCCACTTTAATGCAACCAAGTGACTATCTTTTCTTTGAAATTACATCCATCCCGAATGACAAACCCTAATCATTTCAAGATTTCCGTATATCCATAAAGTGTAGCATCATGCATCCACTAATTCACTTACTCAAGTCATCCTAAAACCAAGCTTTTCAAGTCAGAACTGATCCACTAATATGTCACGTCCCGACCTCGGGAAGCGCGACCAACGTTCAACTGAGATACCCCCGTCGAGCAAGCCTGCACAATGCTATCTACCCAAATCACCCAAGAATAAAGAGAAGATACATTTCATTAATTAGACAATAAGAAAGTCACACGAACAACACTATTTCTTTACCATTGTTTACTCTATTTATAAGTCTCAAAATACATTACAATATTCACAGTTTGAAGTGGAACATGTGATACAAATACAACATTTTTAGTTTGACTTTCCCAACACCAATATACAACCCACACTATGTCTATGGAGCCTCTAATAGACACAAAAGAGTAGCATGATGGTTCCGAAAATAAGGCTCCGGCTATACCTCAAAATAATATACACAAAGGACAAGAGATACAATACCCCAAAATGAAATGGGGTTGACCAAGTCAGCTGAGGAGAGGGTGTGGTGCTATCACTGATCAATATCACCTGCTATGGAACCACTTTCATCCATTAAAGATGCAGCGCCCCCGGCAAAGGGGACGTTGGTACATATGGAATAGTACTAGTATGTAAAACTATACACCCTCTCAATAGAACGAGTAACAGTAAAAGGAGAAGAAAATATGAAATCAATAAGAGCCTCAAATCGTATTAAGGGGTCAAGTTAGAAGAAAAGTAAATTTCAAGTAAGTTTCAATATTTTTAAGTAGGGAGATCTTTTTGTACTGATATACCACCGTGCTTTTAGCACGGAGTCCGATCTCAGCCTGATCGGCTAAGCCATCTCACCTCTAGACATCCACTCACAACACCACCATGTGAGCGACATGGCGTCCGATCTCAGCCCGATCGGCTAAGTCATCTCAACATAATGTCGTGTGGGTCGACATCACATCATATTTTGCTAGCAGTAATCTCGTCCCATTTAAGTGGAAATATCTCTGACACATCAATCTCATCCCATATAAGGGGAAATAATCTCATCACATCAACACATGGATTTGCCCCTCAATCATTCCTACACCTACCCTTCCTCGGTGAGTAAACGATACTCCCAAAGTATTTATTATTTAAAGGATGTACAACTCATGTCATAATCTTTCAGACGTCTTTCCATTTATTGGCAATAGTGGCCACAATTGTAATATCATTCTTGGCACGTCGGCCGTATTTCATATTTCATACTCACCCCTATAATTTTCAAGTGTTACCATGAATTATCATCAATAAGAGAATTTTAAATCAAAAGTTTTAGCACACATATGAAAAAACAAGAGTCTTAAGCACATTGAGTTCCTCTTCCACACATAGGCATACCAACTTGCAATTGAAACATGATTTTAAATCACAATACCTTTGGTACATTGATCATGCTAGATTACATTCTCGGAGGGAATCATGATGTGATAGGAACATTTGGAACATATTTTGAGTATATTAATCTTTCAACACAATGCTTATTTTAGAGTAATCAAATCTTTTTAAGGAGGACTCGGAAAATGAGAAATAGAAATTGAGCCAATCATAATTGCAACTTACGAGGACATTATGGAAATTGATTCTACAAGAGGAGTTTGGCCAACATACCTCGCCTTAAGCATCCTTAAATTACTACAATATTTCGAAAATCTTAGCGACTTCGATTTATTTGGAAATATAATAAAATTTAACCCAAACTAGGAAGGAGTTCATGGTTCCAGCTCATTTGAGCATTTTATCAAGCACTGGGTGTGCATTAAGGTTTCAAGATCCTCCTATGGTGAATTCCTTTATCCCACTACCCAAATTCTACCCAATTGAGCTCAACAATCTTCCCACAAACCTTGATAGTACATGTATTCATAATGAACAACTCCCACACCCAAGAATTGCTTTTTTCATTACCTATTTTCAGTTAAATCCCGAAATTGAGAGCTAGGGAGTAGAATCTTACCTCTAGGATGAAGACCTAGTGAGTTTTTCTTGTTAACCCTCCAAGCCTTGAGCAAGAATTGACGAACAATTAGTTTAGGAATCCCCCCTCACTCTCTAGCTTTTCCTCACTCTCAAAATATCAGATTTTTACTTAACAAATGGTCCTTAACGTCTATATATCTAAGTAGGGTCGGGTTATAAGAACCAAAAAATGGATACTCCGAACACAGCTCTGCGGTTGCAGAGTGGACCGTAGAAGTGATGTCAAGAACTGGGCAGTTCGAGTCCGGTCTGCAGTCCACATACCAGTTCTACAGTCGTATAATGCGCCACAGAACTCCCCTCCGGAAATCTTCATGTTGAATCTGCGATGGATTATGTGCCCCCCAAAGCATTATGGGGTCATATATTGGACCGCAAAATGACCCTCCAAAATTGGCCATTTTTCTGTTGCACACTGTAACCAATATGTGGCCCGCAGAGTGATTTTGTGGTCGCATAGGGGACCACATCAACACATAAGTTACCTTGGCATCACGAAAACCCAGGTTCTAGTTGAAAGTTTTAGGGGGCCTTTCAAAATATGCCTCAGACCGAAACTAATATAACACATAACCATGCAATTAGATCGTTGATATCAGACTCCCCCACTTGGATCCAATTAATAAAACATAACATCCTATATCCCATAATACCCTTGCTCCATAACTGCCATGATCTCGTACTGTAATTCAGCCAAATCATTCATGAACTCATGCAACACTAATCATAAAAATACTTCAAATCATTTGCTAAACTCATATTCATCCCCGTGACAGTAAAGCTAACTTTCTCAAGCGATCTAAACTCAAATTGCAACAGATGTAACCCACCGTTAAAAAACAATCATCATATGAATCACACAACCTCAAAATATCCCGCAGGAGAAAACCCACCTCATTAGCCTCAAATTGGCATTTCTCTATGCCCTTTCATGGCCATAACCACTATGCAATCACTAAATCTTCTCGAGTCTGAACTCGTCAACAAGACATAAGAATCTACCTCATCCCACAATGAACAACTTGAAATATCCCTCAACACACTCATAATTTGAGTCTGTACAACACATTAAGACAAAAATCAAGCATCTATATTCCCTTCGCATCCCAAGCAAAATTCTTCTCGTCACATCCAAATAATCTAAGCACATTTCGCAATCACATAATACTCATCATATAGCTATCCAACTACTCACAGAGCTACCAGTCTCACTCCTAGGGACACTATCAGATATATAATTCCTAAGGCACATACTCCACAACTAAAACCATGAAGCCCAAGCTGCAATCAAAACCCGACCTCAAGTCCCCCAGACTGACCTATCACCAAAATACAGAAAACACATCTCGCACCTCATCCATGGAATCACAAGTCGTCTATGCACAACTTATATGGGGCGCTCAATATAACACGCGAGTGAGTGGAAGGAATTCAAAGAGATATGCTTCAAGATGAATCAACGCCGCACAATAAGGAAAAAAAGATGGGAAGTTTATCCCAAATACTCTGTAGCCTCTCAAAGATAGGTATGGACGTCATCATATCGATCCGCAAGATTCTACTTGACACTGGCTCATGACTCATAGAACCTATGAACCTAGAGCTCTGATACTAATTTGTCACGACCCAAAATACATCTAGTCATGATGGCACATAACCCAAATCGCTAGGTAAGACAAATATCATTCAACACAACTCAAATAAGAATAATAAGAATCAATGAGTAAAATAACTAAACTTCCATATAATATCTCGAGGACTGATAGTACAAATCATTAACTTCTAAGACTTTAAATTTATAAAGTTGGTATGATATATGTACATCATTTGTTCAAAATATACATAAATAAGTTTTGCAAATCTAAAGCTACCAAGGACAAGTGACAGCTATATCCGGAAAACAAGTACATCTTCAATGCCAGCTCCCGCCATATAACGCAACATAAGCTGCAAGATCTGTACACAAGGTGTAGAAGTGTAGTATGAGTACGATCGACCCCACATACTCAATAAATAATAAACCTAACCTTAGGTTGAAAACAGTGACAAGATCGGAAGATAGTCGAAGTCCAACATCAATAGTGAATAATAACATGAGATATATAATACCGGATATAGTAAAACAACTCAGAAAACTATTATGCTCAGCTCGATCATGGTTACAGGAAATAGACATGCTTGTCATGTATGACAGTCAAAGTCCGAATCTTACCAGCAAAATCAACTAGACATGAGTTTATCAACAAAACTGTATTTTTCCATTTCACAACACTAGATAAGAATTTTCGTTTACCAATTATCATGAGTAAAGTACATCTCAATGCCTACATATCGATATACGTGTCAAGTCATCAATTATCATATACCATCTAGCACAAGGAATATGCATCTCTATGCCTATATGTCAAATCATCAAATGTCATATTATAGTCTAGCATGAGAAAAATGCATCTCTACGACTACATGTCAAATATTCATGTCAACTCAATGTCATTACAATGAAACCATAAAGAATAACTACACTTAGCACGCTCACGGTGCATGGCATAAGGTCCTCACCATCACACTCAGTAACACTTAGCACTGTATGGGCGGCTGGCATAAATGTCCCTCATCAGAGCACGTATATATAATACTATGCCTGCGCTTACTGCTAGTATGTCAGACCCCGGAGGGGCGGATCCTTCCCAAGCGCTAATCATAATCACATAGCCCAATCGTGGGGCCTGGTGCATGCATAGTCTTAAAATTACTAACACTTAGCCTAATGCGGGGCCTAGCATACACATCACCTCAATAAGAATATAACTGTTGTGGCGTGCAACCCGATCCAACATAACTGATAATGGAGCTCTACAACCCACATCAGTCATCAATCTCAAGTCTCCATATGTCAACATATCATAGAAACATAATCATATCATATTACACATAATACCACAATGTGCCTCAAATACAGCTCAAACTCGTATCACGTACAAAGTCATGAATTACATGTAAGATAACATATCAAGAATGTACAGAGGCAGAGATATATCATGCAGATATAACTATTATGACTGAAATCGTATGACTACAACTAAGACAAATAGCTCATCATGGAAAAATAGCCCTATCAGGTCTCAAATAATAAATTAGATATCCTAGACGTGATTTCTAGAAAGAATAATAACTCACGTAGTCATACTAATGGAGAAAACATGATATCAAGAAGTACGATAACAACACAAGGCACATAATAGCCTACGAACTACACAGATCATGAATACCTCAATGCACGAACACACGCCTGTCACCTAGTATGTGCGTTACTCCCAACCCATCTCAGATATCATAGTTCTCGAGTATAATTACCCTCAAATTCAAGCTTAAATATGTTACTTATCTCGATCAAGCCAAATAAAATAACGAGCATGCTAAACAATACTCTAGAAATGCCATCCCGTGCGAATCAACCTCCGAACAGCTCAAAACTAGGCAAAAGTAACTCAAAAAATCAAATAATGCCTTAGAAAACAAACCCAAGCGATAAAGGTAGAATTTTTAATCAGAAACTCAAAGTCAACTAAAAGGTTAACCCTAGCCCGCACCTAGGAACTCGATAAAACTCATAAATTCTGACAACCCATTTAAATATGAGTCCAACCATACTAATTTCATCCAATTCCGACTCCGAATCGATGTTCAAAACCCAATTATTCTCTTTAGAAATTCTTTTTTGATAAAAATCCATAATGTTCCAATCAAAATATGGATTAATTCATAAATGAACAAGTCTAATCCTATTAAAATACAAAAAAAAGAGGTTATATAATGACCCCCCTAAAATTACGAGAAGATGGTCGTGAAAATCACCTCGATCGGAGCTCTAGAACTCAAGATATGCTCAAAGTACCAAATGAATGCAGCCTGATTTATTTTTATACACAGGGATTTCCGCTTTTGCGCACAAAATGTTGTACCTGCGGTTTTTCAGTTTTCATTTCCACTTTTGCGGACCAGCTTTTGCACCTAGGGGGTCGCAGATGCGAACCCCACTTCGTATCTGTGAAGCACTAGTAACAACTAATTTCTTTGACACTAAAATGGGCATAACTCCCTCAAATAATGTCCAAATTCGATGATTCTTTTTGCTATGGTTCTGTAATTGCGATACATATATAATGCTTCAATCAAAATAGAAATTATAGCTCATTTACTTAATTGCCTACTATTTATGCTTGAATAAACGATGTCGAGCCCTCGGGACCCTGTACGAACATACCATCAAGTCCCAAAATATAATACGGACTTACTGGAGGCCTCAAATTATACATAACAATATTAAAACCATGATCGAACCTCAAATCAAACTTAATGAACTCCTGAACTTTCAACTTCCAAAACCCATGCCGAACCATATCAAATTAACTTGGAATGACCTCAAATTTTGCACACTACTTCCAAATGACATACCAAACCTATTTCAACTCCTGGAACACAATCCAAACCCGATATCATCAATGTCAACTCTCAGTCAAACCTATGAACTTTTCAAATCTTCAAATTGCCATCTTTTTCCAATTAGCGCCAAAACCTTCTAGAAACATCCAAATGCAAATCCAGGCATATGCTCAAGTCCAAAATTACCATTCGGACCTAACGATACCGCCAAAACTCCGATCCGAGGTCAAATATACAAAAGTCAAACTTGGTCAACTCTTCCAACTTAATGCTTCCTATTTAAGAATCATTCTCCCTAATCAACTCCGAACAACTCAAAGACCAAAACCGACCACACATGCAAGTTGTAATATATCATATGAAGCTACTCAAAGTCTCAAACCAGTGAACGGAATGTCAATCCTTAAAATAACAAGTTGGGTTGTTACAATTAGCTTCTTGTTTTATATTCTAGGATTGCTAATTAGGATAATAAGAATATCAGTGTATTATTTTAGTATTAGTTTAATTTGAAAACAAAAAATCAAACATATAAAAAATAGACAAATAGAAAAATATTGGAATTTTCCTGATGGTGAATCTCCTAGGCAACTTTATTGGGGGGTTAAAGTCTAAATAAAAATGCAAAACAAAAATGAAAAAACACAAAAATATGTCTTTTAGTTTTCTTTAGGTAGTAATAATCCCCCGTGATTTTTTTCTTGCGCCTCGGTTCTTTTCCATGAGATGCAGCTTGAACCATGTTATAGCTTATTTTTTAATTTTAGAGTAGATTAGGAGTTAGGAAATAAAATGGAGGAAGAATGATGAGATTCCTAGGCGCCTTTGACTTGTTTGATAGTAGCATATTTAAGCTTTGGCATGCGTAGCAACTTTCCTATATGTCAAAATTATTTATGATGCCTTGATGAATTGGATAGCATGTCTTGTGACGCCTATGCCTCATGTTCTTGACTTATGTTCACTTTTGCACAATTTGTAATATCGCGTGGCTCCGTGAATACTTAATTTGTTTTAAGAATCAAAATGAGACCGCCTTTAGTGTGTCATATATCATGTATGGTGAGATTTTTGTATAGTCCATGTCATTGTATTTATGTCTAGATCTTGCCCTGCATGTAAGTTGAAGCGAAATTTTAGGTGTTGCTCGGTTTGAAAATTGATTTTAGGCTTTCTTTGATCTTTTTGAGATTTGTTTCCTATCAGAAATAACATTCTCTCTAGTTAACCCTTTTGTGCCTATAGACTTTTATTTGTAACCTACATTACAAGCCTATCTTTTGTTTGTTCTTAATTGACATTATTTTAATTCTTTTACCTCTTAAAGAACTTAACTTGTAAAATGAGTGCTAAAATAAATAAGGAGGGAACTTGGGTGGCTTTTGAGTGGAACCAATAAAAGAAAGAAAGATGCACTTGTGTTTTAAGAGATACCCCGCTAGTGAAAATTGTAAAGAAGAGAAAAATTGCAAAAGAACAAATAGTTGAAAAGGAAAAAATGAGAAGAAAAAGAAAGAGAAAAAAAATATATAGATAAATAAATTGACATCTTGTCTTTGCTAGTGTGTGTGAACCAAAGTAGTTCTTAAAGAAAGAGGGAATGTCTTTTGGGATGATGTTGTTTGTGAAATTGAAGTTGGGATTGAAGAAATATGCACTTAAAGTTAATTATGTGATATGTTAAAATTCTTAGGAGGGTGACAACTATTCCTAAGTATATCTTACATGTCCCTCAACTGCATTACAACCATGCATGTGACTTCTTTGTGAGAGTGAGAGAGTTTTT
The DNA here is from genome assembly GCA_000715115.1 of Nicotiana otophora. Classification (NCBI taxonomy): domain Eukaryota; kingdom Viridiplantae; phylum Streptophyta; class Magnoliopsida; order Solanales; family Solanaceae; genus Nicotiana; species Nicotiana otophora. The sequence continues at coordinate 154,580 of AWOL01S0114478.1, forward strand.
GATATATGTGGGTTCTTAAGCTATATTTGAACAGAAGATTCATTTGTGTGGATTCTATTTACTCTAATTGATTTTGTTGTGAGGGTGCATGATTTAATGATGGATAGGTTACATTATTGGACTTCTCTACGATATTGAGTGTTCAAGCCATGAGTGCATTGTGACATCGAGTCGATTTTTGATTCTAGGATTGTTATGAATATGTTGTCTTTGTTTTGAATATTTTTGAAATATGGCACGAGTTAAAGACAAGTGTGTATGAATGCATATGCTAGAGTTTAATTGTTGCTATCAACCATAGTCATAGGTGTAGTGTACTTCGAATGTGTTATGTTGGGAAGTTCTCAAAGATGGTGTAAATTGTTGGGTGACTCGAGGATGAGCAAAATTGAAGTGTGGGGTAGTGATGTTTGGTTATAGTTCTATACTTTTAGTGCATTACTTACCTTATATTTGGGTATTAAATGATAAATTGAGTGACATGTGAGCTTAATTGAGTTATTTTATGTGTAGGATCATTGGAATATAAAAAGGAATGAAGGTTGCAAAAATGGATATTGAAGACACAAGAAAAGAGCACGAAAAAGAGAAAATCAGAACAAGGCATGGAGCCTCACGCCAGACCAAACATCGCCTGGCTCCAGGAGAGGCGATTATCGCGCTAGGCCTAGCCTGACAAGGTCCAAGGCGTGCCCCAGACCTAGCCTCATGAGGTGAGGTGCCTGGATCCCCCCTCCCCCAGTCTGGGAATAATTTATTTCCTTCTACATTTTGAACTTGGAGACTTCTACCCTAGCCTATAAGTACTTCTTGAACGTGTTTAGTGAGGGGTTGGACGTATTTTGAAGTCGGCAAGGACGCATGATAACAAATGGAGCACGGATTCATTGATTCTTCTATCCTTGATCTCATATTCATAGCTTTTGTGTTTAAAATAATATTTTGATTGTTGTTATGAACATGAGTTGCTAAAAACCCCTTTGCTAAAATATCTGACTATTGATTTTTGACGGTTGACGATATATGTCACACCCCAACCTTGGGAGGTGCCATCGATATCTCATCTCGCATTCTTTTTATCTATAACACCGGGCCATCGAGGCCTTCAAGTAATAACACCAGAATAATTATGTGAAAACTGTTTATCAAAGGAAATGTTGACATTTTTATACATGATCATCACTGTTACTAACATCGCCATGCCCAACCATTACATGCAACCAAGCACTGACACTAGTCTGTAAGCATCTAAGAGTATAAGGAGATATACATATTACATAACTTGTACGGGACATGGCCCCACTATACCCAAAATGTTCGTAACATCTTCTTCAGTACTTATTGACTTTTGAATAGCTACTCTGAGGGAGTGGAGAGCGACAACCAATTAGCTAGAACAACACTCTACTGGGGAGGGATGTCACTGGGTATTTCTGTACCTGTGGGCATGAACACAACACCCAAGAAAAGAAGGCGTTAGGATGGATAATGTATTGAGTATGTAAGACGAAGAGAATCATGTACAATGAGTATCTTAATATAGGATATATGAGTACTTGATCATAACCTGATTACCAAGGACAAGTCACCAGAGGCATAAACCGTGGAAACTATAAACCATGAATCATAATTGTGTGCAAACCTTTGTAAAATCAAGCCACGCATTTAGGGCCACACAATAACTATATTACATATAGGTAAACATACTCTCAATCACTCTTTGGCATTTTATCACTCTATACCCGGCCTCGTAGAGGACTCTATCATACCCAGCCATACAAGGGCTCGGTAGCCTTACATCACACATCGCTCCATACTCGTCCTCGTGGAGGACTCGGTAGTATCCGAACACACAAGGACTCGGTAGACTTACATCACACATCACTCCATAAGGCCATACTCGGCCACACAAGGGCTTGGTAACCTCACTTCACACATTGTACCCGGCCACACAGGGGCTCGGTCGTACCCCGCCACAATAGGGCTCAATAATGCATCATATTTCATCTCTTCGTACCCAAATAATTAGTGATTTCACAATAGGTGTCATACCCGGCTTACTACAGTATGGCTTGGTAAGGTAAAATAGATATTTATATACATAAGAAAAATGCAGAATCAACTTCAAGAGATATTAAGTTTAGACTCAGAACGAATCATGCTTTCCGACCACATGATACCAACTGGGAATATTTTAGACTTTGAAAAGGAAATCCTCAACAAGAATATACTAGAACAGGGATGACGCCATCGGGATAGACTCAGAATTATTCAAATCCTTACAATACAGGAATCCTTTAGAGGAAGAGAGAGAAATACTTACACTAACTCATGCCAAGAAAGGAAAATGCCTTACATACCTTGTTGAAGAACTAACTACACTTCTATGGTGGCTAACTTTGCCTCTAACGAATCTCCAGAATTGATGTCACCAGATGGTAGATGTTACAGCAATAATTCCAAGTGTCTTCAGGCTAAATCCTGATAGAACAGTCTTCTGACTTAGTTTAATCTATTTGAAACTTCAAAGGGGATTTAATAGCATTTCTGGATGAGTTGTAGTGAGTGATACTTCTAGAAAAATGAAAGAGAATGAGTCAAACTTCCCTTTATATACATGTATCGTGCATAGGAAACTCCGTCGGATCCACATGCAAAACGGGTCTCCTCGCCCCGGTTATAGCACTCTGTGAGACATTTGGTTCAAGCCCATTAAAATGTGTAACCCACTAGAAATCATACTTTCCAAGCTTTATTTAGGTGTTGAGTGTTACATCATCTCCCCCTTCGGAACATTTGTCCTTGAATGTTGAATTGTGGCCCATCAGGATGGCCTCATTGTTGCCTCCTGTATTATAGAATAAATGGGGTTACCTATATTTCATATCTTCTTTAGCTTCCCACGTCATATTTTCCTTACCTTTGCTCCTCTAAAGTACCTAAATTGAAGCTACTTCTTTAGTTCACAGCTTACGGATTTGACGATCTAAAATACCCATCAGAACTTCTTCGTAGGATAGATCTTTTGTGACTTGAATGTCTTCAATGGGAGTAATGTGGGATGGATCACATAACCATTTTCGAAGCATGGATACATGGAATACCGGATGCACTACCTCCAATTCCAGGGGAAACTCAAGCTTATAAACTACTTGACCGACCTTCTATATGACTCGATAGGGTCCAACATACCAGGGGCTGAGTTTGCCCCTTTTGCCAAACCTCATCACGCCTTTCATAGGTGACATCTTCAAGAACACCCAGTCTCCCACAATGAACTCCAAATCTCGCCGTCAGTTATCTGATTAAGATTTATGCCTGCTCTGAGCGGTCAATAATCAATCTCGAATTGTCTTTACCTTTTCTATAGCTTGCTACACCTGCTCAGGACCTAATAACTTAGTTTCACCCACTTTGAACCAGCTGATAGGAGATATGCCTCATACGATGCCATCTGAATACTAGTATGATAGCTGTTGTAGTACGCAAATTCAATGAGGGGTAGATGATCCTCCCAATTTTCCTTGAGGTCTAAAATATAGGCTCGTAACATATCCTCAAGCATTTTAATGGTGCGCGCGGCCAGACCATCTGTTTGTGAATTAAAATAGGTCCTAAGGTTGATCCTTGTGCCCAATCATTTTTGGAATGATCTCTAGAAATTGGCTATGATATGGGGCCCTATGTTTGATATGATAGAAATGGGAACTCCATAAAGTTTAACTATTTTCTTAATATACAACTTAGCGTACACTTCAGCCGAGAAAGTAGTTTGGACTGGAAGAAAGTGAGCTGACTTGGTGAGTCATTCCACGATATATAAAATTAGACTTTTAGTGTTATCGTGTTAGTCCAGTAACAAAATTCATATTTATTACTTCCTATTTCCATGTGGGAAATTTCATGTTTTGTAGCATCCATCCCAGTTTCTGATGTTCAACCATAACTTGTTGACAATTTGGACACCGAGCGACGTATCCAGCAATGTCCCTCTTCATACCGTTCCACCAATATAGTTCTCAAAGATCGTGGTACATCTTGGTTGACCCGGGGTGAACAGAATACCGGGACCGATGAATCTCTACCATGATCTCTCTCGTAGTCCCCCGATATCGGGCACACATAATAGGTTGTGGTATTTAAGGACTTTGTCCTCGGATAACTCGAACTGTTGTTTCCTTCGAGAGGGAATGATTTCCCTTAATTGCACCAAGGTTAGATCTTCGAATTATTATGCCTTTACTTAAGCTACTAACGAGGATTTGATAACATCCTAACTGTGGCTCCTCCATCAACGGTATCAAGCAATCGTACATTTAGGTTTTCCAACCGGTACAAGTTCTTAGTCATTTCAAACATCTGCTTCTCCATATGTTGCAGACTGCCTGCAGACTTTTGACTTAACGCGTCAGCCACAATGTTTGCTTTCCCGGGGTGGTGCATAATATCCACATCATAGTCCTTTAATAATTTGGGCCACCTCCGTTGCCTAAACTTCAATTCTTTTTGCTTGAATATGTACTGAAAGTTCTTGTGATCGGTGAATACGGCAACATGAACTTCGTACATACAGTGACACCATATCTTTAGAGCAAAAATGAAAATTTCTAGCTACATATCATGGGTCAAATAAGTTTGCTCATATTTCCTCAGCTGCCTTGAAGCATATGCAATCACCTTTCCGTGTTGCATTAGTACGCTGCCTAAGACCACTGGTGGAATCACAATATATGATGTATCCCTTGGGTCCTTCAGGAAGAGCCAACACGGCTGTGGCTAACCTTTCCTTTAACTCTTGGAAGCTCTTCTCATAACCATCGATCCATTGAAATTTTGCTGCCTTATGCGTCCACTTCGTTAGTAGAGCAGCTATAGATGAAACGTTTTCCATAAACCTTCGATATAAACCAGCAAAGCGTAAGAATTTACATACCTCGGTAGGAGTTATGGGCCTTGGCCAACTCTTGACTACTTCAACATTTTGACTATCGACTTTGATACCCTTACCAGATATTATATGGCCAAGGAAAGCCACCGAGTTCTACCAATAGTCACACTAAGAGAACTTGACGTACAACTTTTATCTAGGAGTGCACTTAGGACCTGTCGCCAATGCTCTGCATGCTCTACTTCCAATTGGGAGTACACCAAAATATCATCAATGAACACGATCACAAAGTTATCCAAGAATGTCCTGAATACTCAATCAGATCAATGAAGGCCGCTGGTGCGTTGGTTAGGCCAAATGACATAACAAGAAACTCGTAATGGGCATATATGGCCCGAAAGGCTGTCTTTGGAACATCTTCTTCTTTGATCCTTAGCTGATGATACTGAGATCTGAGATCAATCTTCAAACAATACTTAGTGCCTTGCAACTGATCAAATATATCATCGATCCTTGAAAGCAGATACTTGTTCTTGATGGTTACCTTATTCAGCTGTTGGTAGTCAATACACATCCTCATCCTTTTTGCGAACGAACAACACTGGGGATCCCCACGGCGAAGTACTAGGTCAGTTAAAGCCCTTATCAAGAAGATCCTTCAAATGGTCTTTTAATTCCTTCAACTTGATATGAGCCATCTTGTATAGGGGAATTGATATCGGGTGTATAGCCGGTGGCACATCAATGGAGAACTCAATCTCCCTCTCGAGTGGAATACCCGGGAGCTCATCCAGCAACACGTCGAGAAATTCACTAACCACCAGAACTGACAAAGGATGGGACACTGTGCCTCCCCATCTCACACCTATACCAAATAATATAAGCATCCTTTCGTGATCATATTTCAAGACTTAAGGTAAGAAATAAACTTCCTTTTTGGCGTTGCGACATTGCCCTTCAATTCAATAATGGGTCCTCTCGGGAAGTTAAAATAAACTTTCTTTTTCTAACAATCCACGATGGCATAACAAGAGGCCATCTAATCCATTCCCATAATAACATCAAACTCTATCATTTCTAATTCGTTCAAATCTTCCAAGGTATGGTGATCATGAATCATCACATCACAACCTCGATATACCTACCTAACTATCATAGACACACCCACTGGTATTGACACTTCGAATGGTTGTCGTAGCAATTCATGTACTTTACCACAATTACTAGTAATAAATGAGTAATATACGACATAGTAGAGCCTGGATCTGTCCAAGCATACACATTAGTGGAAGACACAGATAGTATACCTGTGACCATGTTGGTGAAGACTCCAAATTCTGATGACCCGACAACGCATATATGTGATTTTGTTGTTTCCCACCTGGGCTGGACATGGACATTCCACCTCTACTTTTACCTCTTCCCATCAGCTATCGTATACCCTACTTACGAGGATACGCTGTCAATGAAGAAGCAATTGCAGATCATATCGGGGTACTATGCCACCCATATTTCTTACTAGGTAAAAGTACATGATGTGATTGGGCTGCCCGCAAGAATAGTACAAATCTGAACCCTGGGGGAAATGCCCAAAATCATTCCTACCACATTGTCCACAATATGGCATTGGGGGTCTCGCCCTGCTAGGATCTCTAATATTCTGTGAACTCTACCCTTGAAAATACCAGCCCAGACTAGAATAGGCAGTTCATTCTCGATACTGGCCCTAGGACTATGATGGCATGCTAGCCAACGAGTTAGGTAACTGCCAAGGAAATGAGGACCTAAACCTGCCTCAAAACTCTCCCATTTCTCCTGTGGACTGGACTCTCTTAGATTGACCCTAGTCGTGTTCATGAGTAGCTTGCTGCAACCTCTTGTGATCCTCCAACTTTTGTGCATAGGCCTAAATACGAGCAGTTTCCATAATTATATTCAATTAAGCCGTGATACATTCATTTATTAGATGCGGCCCCAAACTGACCACAAATTGATATACCCGTCACTATAATGACTCGGCCGGTCATTGTGTATTGTAGCCCTGTTCCCCTATTTATTTCTTCTTCTATGTTCATTTATGGTTATGTGACTTGTCGGGGTAGTCCCAAGGTGGAAAGCTTAAGTTGGAAGAGTCGAGCTTTTATGTAGACGACTTTGGAATGGCATTTTTAGGGTTACCATAGCTTCTTATGGTGAGTTTGTACTTAGGAATATATCCGGATATAAATTTGGAGGCCCGTAGGTTGATTTGATGAGTTTTGGAGAAAGTTAGAAAGTTGAATATTTGGACGGTTGAGAGGTTTGACCGAGAGTTGACTTTTTCGATATCGGGTTTGGATTTCAGTTCTGAGAGCTGGCGTAGGTCTGTGGTGTCATATATGACTTTTGTGCAAAATTTTAGCTCATTCAGAATTGGTTTGATCTGATTCGGCATTAGTTTCAGAAGTTTGAAGTTCATTAGTTTATTAGGCTTGAATCGATGTGTGATTCATGGTTTTGGTGTTGGCTGATGTAATTTGAGTCTTTGAGCGAGTTCGTATCATGTTTTAGGACTTGTTGATATATTTGGACGGGGTCCCGGAGGCCTCGTGTGTGATGTGGATGGGCTACATACCATTCCACCTTGTTTTTGGACTCCAGAGCAGCTAGCTCTAGGACTTTAGATATCGGGTGTGGTCCCCATATGAGTGATGATGAGCAGAAGAGATCCATGAAGTTTGGAGGCTTAAGCTTCCAGAGATCAGTGGAGCAGTGTCAGAGGATGCTCATGATGTTTTAGACTGGTGTCACCATATTCTTCGCACATCGGGTATTTTGGACATTAGTTGTAAGGCCCCATAAACATTTCCTAGTGATTTAAGTTTTTAAAGTGCGCCAACGGTATTTGGGAATAATCTATTTGAGTATTTAAGGAGACCTATGGGATAGATCTACATAATATTGAATTGATAATGTATGTTTAAGGTGTGTTGCAACATACTAAGGAGTTTTGGGAATGGCAAGAACTTGTGTGGGACAAGTTGTACACATTAAGTGGAAAGGATGTTTCAACTGGCACAAGACCCGACTTCAAATGAATAGAACTACCTCAATATAATGACTTAGGGGGTGATCGACCTATCACCTTTGAATCTAGTTTCCAACGCATCAAACCGTTCATCGCTTGGACATGTATATTGAAAGTTATGGCCATTTTACTGGACATGTGTCATATGCGCAGCCAGATGCGCGGCCAAATCCGCAGCCACGCATGTAAGAACCCATTAAATACCCCCAAGTATGGGTATAGAGAGGGTCTAACTTATTTCTTCAAGACTTGGGCTTTCTCTCCACCACCCATCCGGCCAAGGCTTCAAATACACATCTTAGGTGAATTTTTAAGTGTGTTTTTATGATGATTTCACTTCTCAATCACTAGTTACAACAAGGTTTTGTATTGGATTCCATAGGATTTCTTCAAAATATTAATAACACCCCAAAAGTGGACTTTCAAGATTTGGTCTACAAGAGGTAATCTTTCAGCCTTAAACCTACATGCATGGATTGTTAGTGAATAAATGAGCAAGGAATAAATACTAGCACTTATGAGATGGTGATTGGAAGACATAAATACTTAAACTAGATTATTGGGTGTGGTAGAGATTTTATAACAAGTTAATTAGTAAAATTTGATGGATGTGAGTCCATTGGTGATTATAATGGTGCTAAGAAGGTAGTTAGTGGACAAAGGATGTTGTAGTATCTCTTATTGGTGGTAAGGAGGTATTGTTGGAGGAAGAAATACCATTACTAGAGGTAGTTGAATGTTATGCGCACCTAGTGTTTGATAAAATGCTCAAGTGAGCTAGAACCATGATCATCTTCCTAATTTTGGTTCAATTTGTTATATTTCTAAAATAGATTGAAGTTGCTAAGAATTCCGGAATCTTCTAGAGTTTAAGGAAGCTCAATTGAGGTATGTTGGCTAAACTTTCTCTCTTAGAATCGAATACTATAATGTTTTCGTATGATCAAGTATGATTGGCTCAAGATTCCTAACTTCTATATTCCGGGTTATTCCCTATAAACTTGTTTATTCCGAATGAACCTTATGTCGAAAGATAGATGTTCAAAGTATGGTTTGTGTATTAAAATGTTGTGGCTTTGAGTTGTATTTTAAACGAGAATTAGTATACCAATTGGGTGAGAAACACTTGATATTCTTAAGACTCTTAATTGCTCATATGTGTACCTAAAGTCTTGACTGAAAATGTCTTGTGGTTGATAATCTATAAAGATGCTTGAAGATGAAATAAGTGAATTGGGGATATAGAGTGTGGCCAACGTGCCAAGAATTTAAGTTATGATTGAGGCTAGTAGTGCAAATAATTTGAGAGGATGTGATAAAGAATATGAAATGAGCCTCAACTCAATTGTTTAAAAACGATTTCGAAAATAGAATTGCCTAAAAGCTTTTGTACTCAATTCATGCCCATAAGTGGCTGCTTTAGCTAATGCTTCACTTTATAAATATATCCAGTATGATTCGAGTTCTATATACTCATGTGTTAAAATTGTACATTGTCATTCTGGAGAAGAGTATTGCAAGAGTAAATGGTGTATTGATTGTTTATGATTTTTCATGTGTGTTTCTATTGTTGGTTGGTATGCCTCATTATTTGGGAAGAAACCATTTGTGTTTGACGTTCCCATTTCAAATGGATTTGAAGTATATGATTTCAGAAATTTTTTATATGTTGATATTTGATGGTGATCTTTGAAATTGAAAGGGGTGAAAGTATGGAATATGAAATACGGCCATCGTGCCAGGAATAAAGAATCTTGTGAATGACTAGAAACACTAATGAGAACTTATTCAATGTGGTCGAATTATATGCAAACGACCCCAGAATAGAATTTTGATGATTCCAAAAGCTCTGTATGGTGATTTTGGACTTAGGAGCGTGATCAGAATTTTATTTGGAAGTCCGTAGTGAAATTAAGCTTGAAATGGCTAAAACAAGAATTTAAGTTTGGAAGTTTGACCGGGGAGTTGACTTTTTGATATCGAAATCGGAATCCATTTACAAAAATTTTTATAGCTCCGTTATGTCATTTATGACTTGTGTGCAACATCTGAGGTCAATCGGACTTGATTTGATAGGTTTCGACGTCGAATGTAGAAGTTGGAAATTTTAAGTTTCATTAAGCTTGAATTGGAACATTATTCGTGATTTAAGCGTCGTTTTATGTGATTTGAGGTTTCAAATTAGTTCGTATGAGGTGTTAGGACCTTTTGGTATATTTGGTTGAGGTCCCGAGGGCCTCGGGTGAGATTCGGATGGGTAATAGATCAAAAATTGGCCTTAAAAAGCTGTTGCAATTTTCTTCTGCTGTAACTGCAGAAATCGAGCCCAGGGTCGAAAGCCAGGATCGACGGCCAGGGTCGAAGCCAGGGATGAGGCTCAGGATCGAAGGCCCAGCTCGAGGGCCATGATCGAATGCCCACCTCGAGGGCCATGATCGAAGGCAAGGCTCGAGGGTTAGGGATCGAGGGCTATGACCGAGGCCAGGATCGAGGGCCATAAAGATCGAAGTCATGATCGATACTCAGGATCGATGGCTGCCTCGACAGTGTATTAAGATGGAAATTTGGGAAAAAGTTTAGAAATCTCATAAAAATGAATTTTTTAGATTTCGGTGTCGATTCGGAGTTGGATTTGAGTGAAACTGGTATGGTTGGACTCGTAATTGAATGGGTTGTTGGATTTTGTAAGTTTCGCCGGATTCCGAGAGGTGTCCCACAGACAATTTTTGAGCTAATTTCGGATTTTATTGAAAAATGTAGTATTTTCTTATGGAATTGATTCCTATAATTTTTGTTGACTGTATCAAATTAATTATGACTAGATTCGAGCCGATCGGAGTCGGAGAATTTCTTAAAGTTGCCTTTTGTTATTTGTTGTGATTTTCTTAAAGTTTAAAGGAAATTATGTTTTGATTCCATGAGATATTAATTGCCATTAGTTTGTGTAATTAAATGGTGACATGCTACTTGATTCATTTCCATTGTCATTTTATTTTATTATATTATTAAACATTTTACCATACCATTAGTATTTTTCAGTAGGGCCTGACCTGACCTCGTCACTACTCTACCGAGGTTAGGCTTGGCACTTACTGGGTACCACTGTGGTGTACTCATACTACGCTTCTGCACATCATTTTGTGAAAATCCAGATACTTTTTACCAGCCCAGATATCAGTAAACTAGCTGTACGAGGAGACTTCGAGGTATATCTGCCAGCGTCCGCAGACTCTAGAGTCCCCTTCTATTCTTGTTATGTTGCTTCCTTATTTTCTTTAGACTTTGTTATATAGAGACATTGAGGATAAATTCTTAGAAGCTTGTGACTTATTTCTACCGGGTTTTGGGAGTTGAAATGTTTTTGAATTGTAGTTTTTTTATTTTAGATATTTACTATTATTCCACATTGATAGGCTTACCTAGTCTTAGAGACAAGGTGGCATCACGACATCCTACAGAGGGAATTTGTGGTTGTGATAAGTTGGTATCAGAGCTGTAGGTTCATAGGTGTTATGAGTCACAAGCAGGTTTAGTAGAGTCTTGCGGATTAGTACAGAGACGTCTATACTTATCTTTGGGAGGCTGTGGAACTGTTAGGAAAATATTGACTTCTTTGATTCTTTATCGTGCGCATTTGTTGATTTCAAAGTTCTAAACCATTGTCTTTCTATTTTCTCACAGATGGTGAGGACATGCACAACAAAATCTGATGATCAGACACTCGCAACCCCTGTTGAGCCGCAAGAGGCCGGGGCCGGGGCAGAGGCCGAACCAGAGGCCGAGGAAGACCACGTGGTGCAGCCAGAGCACTTGCACGAGCTGCTGTACCCGAGCCACCAGTAGCTCCAGTTGTAGAGCAGGCACCTGAGACGCCTGTTACTACTCCTGCACTTCAGGAGACTCTTGCCCAGTTTTTGAGCATGTTTGGCATTCTAGCACAGACAGGGTTAATTCCACTTGCTCCTGCCACAGCTTAGGCCGGGGGAGGAGCACAAACTCGTGCTGCCCGTACTCCAGAGTCACAGGCCCTAGTCAACCATGCCCCAGAGGTTATACCAGTGTAGACAATTGGCCCAGTTCGGCCTGAGATTAAGACAACAGTCTCAGAGGGGGAGAAGCTCAGGCTCGAAAGGTACACGAAGTACCACCCTCCCACTTTTAACGATTTAGCTTCAGAAGATGCTCAGGTTTTTCTAGAGGAATGTCACCATATCCTTCATACTATGGGTATTGTGGATTCCAGTGGGGTTTCTTTCATGGCATTCCAGTTTAGAGGAGCAGCCTACCAGTGGTGGCAGGCATATGAGTTGGATAGTCCCGCTGAGGCATCTTCACTCACTTGGACTGAATTTTCAGATATGTTCTTAAGGGAGTATGTTCCTCAGAGTCTTAGAGATGCATGACACACAAAGTTTGAGTAGTTTCGCTAGGGTTCTATGATTGTGTCGGAGTATGCGGTCCGATTAAGTGATTTGGCGAGGCATGCACCAGCCTTAGTTGCTACTATTCGAGAGCAGGTTCGTAGATTTATTGAGGGTCTCCGCCCTAATATCAGATAAAGTATGGCACAAGAGCTAGAGATGGACATCACATACCAACATGTGGTGTCAATTGCTAGGATATTGGAAGGTATATGGATCCGAGAGAGGGAAGCTAAGAGACCCCAAGATTATGGCACGTATAATAATTCTCGTTCCCTAGTTACAACCCGTCATGGTAGAGGTTATGTGAGTCGTCCTATTCATTCAGCACTTCCAGCTTCCAGTGGTATTCCGGCTACTCCCAGACTTCAGGTTCAATATTATGCACCGCTAGTGTCTTCTGTACCTTCTGTATGGGGTGCTTTCAACGGGCAGTCTAGTCGATCAGGCCCGAACCAGTCCCAGCAGTCACGTCCTCTGAGGTCTTGTTTTGAGTGTGGTGACACTCGTCATATCATGAGGGATTGCTCAAGACTTAGAAGTGGTGCACCTCCCTTGATTTCTCAGGCCCCACTTATTCCACAGGGCCCTCAGGCTTCTCAGGCCATGATTACTGCACCGGTTGCCACTCCACCTGCACAGCCAGCCAGAGGTGGAGGTCAGGCAGGTAGAGGTCGTCCTAGAAGGGGAGGCCAGACTAGATATTATGCCCTTCCTGCTAGGACAAAGGCCGTTGCATCAAATTCTGTTATCATAGGTATTATTTCGGTCTGTCATATGGATGCATCAGTCTTATTTGATCCAAGCTCCACTTATTCTTATGTGTCATCTTATTTTGCCCTGTATTTGGGCGTATCACATGATTCCTTGAGTTCTTTTGTTTATGTATCTACACCCGTGAGTGAATCTATTATTGTGGACCGTATGTATCGGACGTGTTTAATTATTATCAGTAGTTTTGAGACCAGAGTTGATTTATTATTGCTCAGCATAGCGGATTTCGATATTATTTTGGGCATGGACTGGTTGTCGCCCTATCATGATATTCTTGATTGTTACGCCAAGACGGTGACATTGGCTATGCCAGGTCTACCGCGGCTAGAGTGGAGAGGTACCTCGAATCATATTCCTAGCATGGTTATTTCATTTCTTAAAGCTCAACGAATGGTTGAGAAGGGGTGTAATGCGTATCTGGCCTATGTGAGAGATATTAGTATTGATACTCCTACCGTGGAGTCAGTTCCTGTAGTAAGATATTTTCCTGATGTATTTCCAGCAGATCTTCCGGGTTATGCCACCCGACAGGGATATTGACTTTGGCATTGATTTATTACCGGGTACTCAGCCCATTTCTATTCCACTATGCCCTATGGCCCCAGCAGAGTTGAAAGAATTAAAAGAACAGTTATAGGAATTACTTGATAAAGGCTTCATTCGGCCAAGTGTATCGCCTTGGGGTGCTCCTGTATTATTTGGGAAGAAGAAGGATAGTTCTATGCGGATGTGTATTGATTACCGCCAGCTGAACAAAGTTACAGTGAAGAACAGGTATCCATTGCCACGTATTGATGACCTATTTGATCAGCTTCAGGGTGCCAGGTTGTTCTCTAAGATAGACTTGCGTTCAGGCTATCATCAGTTGAAGATTTGGGAGCCAGACATCCTGAAGACTGCTTTCAGGACTCGGTACGGTCATTACGAGTTCCTTGTGATGTCTTTTTGCCTGACCAATGCCCCAACAACATTTATGCACTTAATGAATAGTATATTTCAGCCCTATCTTGATTTTTTCATCATTATGTTTATTGACGAAATTCTGGTGTATTCCCGGAGTCGGGAAGATCATGAACAACACCCAAGGACTGTGCTTCAGACTTTGAGAGAAAGGAAGTTATATGCAAAATTTTCAAAGTATGAATTCTGGCTTGATTCAGTGGGATTTTTGGGTCATATAGTTTCGTGTGAGGGAATCAAGGTAGATCCGAAGAAGATTGAAGCAATGCAGAGTTGGTCCAGACCATCCTCAGGTATGGAAATCCGGAGTTTCCTTAGTTTGGCAGGGTATTATCGCCGATTTGTAAAGGGTTTCTCTTCTATTGCTGCATCTATGACCAAATTGACCCATAAGGGTGCTTCGTTCAGGTGGACTGAGGAATGTGAGGAGAGCTTCCAAAAGCTCAAGACAGCTTTGACTACATCCCCAGTATTGGTATTACCTACAAGTTTAGGGTCTTATACTGTGTATTGTGATGTGTCGCATATTGGTCTCGGTGTAGTGTTAATGCAAGATGGTAGGGTAATTACCTACGCATCCAGCTAGTTAAAGGTGAATGAGAAGAATTATCCTATACACGACCTTGAGTTAGCATCTATTGTTCATGCCTTGAAGATTTGGCGGCACTATTTGTATGGTGTCCATTGTGAGGTCTACACAACATCTATTTAAATAGAAAGATCTTAATTTGCGGCAGCGGAGATGGTTGGATTTGCTTAAGGATTATGATATAACCATTCTCTATCATCCTGGGAAGGCCAATATAGTGGCCGAGAGGCCTTTAGCCTTGAATGTTCAGACCTTGGCCAACCAGTTTATTAGATTGGATATTTCTGAGCCGAGCCGAGTTTTGGCTTATGTGGTTTCTCAGTCTTCTCTTTATGATCGTATCAGGGAACTTCAGTATGATGACCCTCATCTGCTTGTCCTTAAGGATACAATTCAGCACGGTGATGCCAAGGAAGTCACTATTGGAGATGACGATGCATTACGGATGTAGGGCAGGCTATGTGTGCCTAATGTAAATGATTTGTGTGAGTTGATTCTCTAGGAGGCTCATAGTTCGCGGTACTCTATTCATCCGGGTGCCGCAAAGATGTATCAGGACTTGAGATAGCATTACTAGTGGAGGATAATGAAGAAGGACATAGTGGAATATATAGCTCGGTGTCTGAATTGCCAACAGGTAAAGTATGAGCATCAACGGCCAGGTAGATTGCTTCAGAAGTTAGAGATTCCGGAGTGGAAATGGGAGCGGATCACTATAGATTTCATTATTGGACTCCCACGGACTCAGCGGAGGTTTGATGCAGTCTGTGTGATTGTGGATAGGCTGACCAAGTCAGCTCATTTCATTCCTGTGATGACTACTTATTCTTCCGAGCAGTTGGCTCGAATTTATATCCGCGAGATTGTCAGGCTCCATGGCGTACCAGTATCTATCATCTCTGATCGGGGTGCACAGTTTACATCATGGTTCTGGAGGGCAGTACAGAGTGAGTTGGGTACTCGGGTAGAGTTGAGTACAATATTTCACCCTCAGACGGACGGGCAGTCCGAGCGCACTATTCAAATACTGGAGGATATGCTTCCTGACCTCTTCACTACTCTACCGAGGTTAGGCTTGTCACTTACTGGGTACCGCTGTGATGTACTCATACTACACTTCTGTATATTTTTTGTGCATATCCAGGTACTTCTTACCAGCCCAGATATCAGTAAACTAGATGTACGAGGAGACTTCGAGGTATATCTGCCAGCGTC
This sequence comes from Nicotiana otophora, assembly GCA_000715115.1. NCBI lineage: Eukaryota > Viridiplantae > Streptophyta > Magnoliopsida > Solanales > Solanaceae > Nicotiana > Nicotiana otophora. The sequence goes on from AWOL01S0114478.1 coordinate 170,494, forward strand.
CGCAGACTCCGGTGTCCCCTTCTATTCTTGTTATGTTGCTTCCTTATTTTCTTTAGATTGTGTTATATAGAGACATTGAGGATAAATTCTTAGAAGCTTGTTACTTATTTCTACCGGATTTTGGGAGTTGAAATTATTTTAAATTGTAGTTTATTTATTTCAGATATTTACTATTATTGCGCATTAATAAGCTTACCTAGTAGGTACCATCACGACATCTTACGGAGGGAATTTGGGTTCGTGAAAAAATATAATATGTGACTAGAAACAAATAACTTGAACTAAAGAATACAATCAGTTTGTCAAAATCGGATATAAAATTCTTTGACTCAATAATTTAATTCATTAAATCTATTTGACAGTAAGTACATTGCCAATACAAACTAATTCCAAAACTCCGAGACCATGACTTGAATTTTATATCCGAAAGAGTAAAATAAATGTATTGAATATCATGACCAAACATACTAGATTTACCAACGGATTCTTTAAACAAATTGTCAACTTACTAAACTTGTTTGATAAAAGTCCTTTGATTAATACACTGACTTATCAAAATAATTTGACCAATTTATTAAAATTAATGTATATTATCAACCCCAAATTGGATTTACTAATTCAAAATAAAATCGAGCTTTATAAACTATATAGACTTAACTAATTAAGAATAACATGTTAACTCTCGTTATATCTTGCCTCCAAATTTATGAATTAGTATAAAAGTATTTTTAACATATTAAATATTACATACAAAGAGGAATAACAAGCTTTAGCCACTTTTCTGTATCTTACCAGAGAAAAAGAAAGATAGAAAAAAAATAATTCTAACAAAAACTTGCAAACGAATTAAAGGAAATTTCCAGACTTTAAGAATATATAGATCTCGTAAATCATGTTTAAACTATACAGAGGAGATTGAGTGTTACCTTTGATAATATTTCACAACAAAGAAAATATTTACATTTTGTTGAGTTAAACCCCCGAACTTAAAACTACAAAGGATACTTCGATTTTCGACTCCGAACCTAATAAGTCCACCAAATAATTTATCTCAAAGTAATTTTCACTCTAAAAGGACAATGCTAGTTTTTCTTAGTTGCTGAATTTTTTCTCTATCTGATTGCCTTTTGTTTTTTAATCAGATTTTCCTCCTCTTTCTTTTTTTTTTTTTCTCTCAATCTCGTTCTCCTCCCCTTTTTGTGTCTGTGAGTCCTCAATTATGTAGTGCTCAGAAATTAGTACTTTGTGAAGTGGGGGAGATCATGTAATTATGAGAGAATAGAGATAGGGGATCGTGTCTTTGTGTGTGAGTGAGGGAATTAGGGATATTGGGGTTGTGACGTGAGGAGTTAGGAAAATGTGGGGATTGTGGGCGTTTTCCTTATTAGGTAAGGATCAGACATTTGATGAAGTTTGATAACAAACATTTCAATTTTGACGCAAGTTTACTTCATTTTAGCTTATTTATTTATTTTATTTTATTTTAAAAGAAAAATTAAATAATAAAAATAAGAATATTGATCAACCACTTTTACACCAAGAAAGAATATAGAAAAACTAACTATTTACATGTAATTTAAATGATACTAATAAAAATGCCATAACTTATTAAAATTCTAATTAAAAGAAATCATATATTTTTTGTAAATTTTTATTTTCTCTTTACAAATAGAAATAAAATATGTTCTATAAGTATATATATATATATATATATATATATATATATATATATACACACATATATATACATACATACATACATACATACATATATATATATATTAACAACTAATTTTTCTCAAATGAAACCTATTAAAAGTAAGATAAAAGTTTAAAATATTAAGATTAGATCTAAAAACAAAATACACTAAAATAGTATAGAATTTGGGTGTGGTCAAAAATTAGTTGTTCACAACATGTCCCTCTTTCCTTGGAAACATGAAGAGTTTTCAGGCAAAGAAAATGAACAAGGTGACTAATTTTTGATCTCACTATTATTTAAAAAGGAGAAGAAGAGAAAAGAAGAGGTTGGGACCGAGCCTTGAGTTTAGACATCCTATATATCCCGGGTTATAAAGGAATCAGGTCACGTGTAGTTCAAGTGAAAAATGACTAATAGAGTATGCTTAGATGGAGTGTCGAGTGAAGTTCCGTCGAGGTTCTGATCTGCGGTTCCTACTATTACATCCAAATGAAAAGAAAATTACATACTCTTGAAATCCAAGAGTTACAAAATTCCTATCTAAATGCCATCTGGAGTCTTGTTTTGATTCTGTAACGATCCGGCCTGTCGTTTCGAGAGTTATAGCCCTGTTTCCCCCATTTCTGCTTCTTCTGTGCTTTAAAGCTGTATTATGTCTTATCGGGTTGGTTGGTTCGGGTCTGGAGTGATTTTGGAGGGAATTTAGGCACTTAGTCTCTTAATTGAAAGCTTAAGTTGGAAAAGGTTGATCGGATGTCGACTTTTGGGAAAACGACCACGGATTTGAATGTTTATGGTTTCGTTAGCTCCGTTAGGTGATTTTGGACTTAGGAGCGCGTCCGTAATGTGATATGGAGGTTCATAGTAGAATTAGGCTTGAATTAGCGAAAGTTAGAATTTTGCCGATTTTGGCCGGCAGTGAAAATTTTGATATCGGGGTAGAATTAGGCTTGAATTAGCGAAAATTTGACTTGTGTATACAATTTGGGGTCAATCGGACGTGGCTTGGTAGGTTTCGTCGTCGTTGTGGAATTCAGAAGTTTAGAAGTTCTTTAGGCTTGAATCCGGGTATACTTTGGTGTTTTGATGTTGTTTTGATGGATTCGAAGGTTCGACTAAGTTCGTATCGGGTTATAGGACTTGTTGGTATAATTGGTTGAGGTCCCGGAGGCCTCAGGGTGATTTCGGGTGGTTAACGACTTGATGGGAGTTGAGGAATTGCAACTGAAGCTGCTGCTACTGGTGTAACCGCACTTGCGGAGTGGGAACCGCAGGTGCGAGCCTGCAGAAGCGAAGGAGGAGCCGCAGATGCGGCTAAGGAGGACCTGGGCAGAGTACGCATGTGCGATGGTATTCCTGCACCTGTGATGGCCGCAGAAGCGGATTTAGGGGCGCATGTGCGAGTTTGGACCACAGGTGCGATGTAGTTCCCGCACCCGCGAAGAGCGCAGATGCCATCACTTGATTGCAGGAGCGGAGGCAGGGTTTCAGTGATTTTCCACAGATTCGGCTTCGCATATGCGAAAATGGAGCCGCAGGTGCGAGAAGTCTGGGCAGAACCTATAAATAGAATACTTTGAGGATTTTCACCATTTTCATCATTTTTGAGCTCGAATTTTGGGGATTTTGAGAGCGATTTCCGAGTAATCACTGAGGTAAGTTCCTTGTGCCTATTTATCTTTAATAATGGTGTTTGCCCACTAATGTTTACACCTAGTTGGTGAGTGTTTGAGGTGAGATTTGGGAGATTATGGCTTGGGAATTGGCGAGTGACTTTTGGGGTTTGGGAGGGCCAATTTAGGTTGGATTTTGATAAATTTGGTATGGTTAGACTCATGGGTAAATGGGCTTTCAAGTTTTGTACTGTTTGTGGCTAGATTCGGGGCATTTGGAGGCTGATTCGAGGGGCAAAGGTATTTCGGAGTAGGATTTCTGCGCGGTTGATATAAGTAACAGTCTTAAATCTGGTTTTGAGGGTATGAAACCCCGAGAATTGGTATGATGTGAATATTTTGAGGTGACACACATGCTAGTTGACGGGCGTGTGAGCGTGCACCGTGAGGGATTGTGACTTGGTCTATCGCGTGAGACTGTAAAGTCGAATAGCCATTATTAATACTTGTTTTTACTTGTCTTTGAGCAATTGATTGCCTTTCATGTTAGAAACCATGCTTAGGCCATATGATATCACTGTTGGGACCCGCATCGGTCGTATATTTGTTGAATTGACTGCTAATTGTTGTCTTATACTCAGTCACTGTCTTACTTGTGTGTTATATCTTCGTTCCCTCTTATTGTTTGTTGATACTTGTTATATTCTCTGTTTGGGCTGATTATTATGATATTCTGTGAGCCCGAGGAGCTGGAGAGTTTAGTGACTGAGATAGGGCCTGAGTGCCAAGATGCGAGCTGTGAGGTATATGGACCGGGTTTCACGCCACAACAAGCCATCGGGATATATATACAATATTGGATCGGGTTGCACATCGCAACAATATTTGATCGGGATTCACGTCGCAACATTATTGGATCGGGTTGCACTCCGCAACACTATTTTATTGGGCTATATGCCATAACAATATAGCGCTTGGGCTGAAGGAGCCCCTCCGAAGTCTGTACACCCCCAGTGAGTGCAGGTACCTATTGAGTGTGAGTACTGAGGGCTGAGAGCCGAATTTTGAGCTATTGTGACGAGTTGAGTGACTATTGCAATGAGAAGTTGTACTTGTTTTCTTTTCATTTGTTGATGCATTTAGTTGCTATCCGTCATTGTTATGAAATTTTTAAAAGATTCTATATCTGGATTACACGAACTTTAACTGTATAAAACTAACTGGACTTAAACTGCTGGATATAAAAGCATGTCTATTCTTTGCTGGAATTATTGAAAAATGAACTGTAATTGTATAGCTCGTCACCGCTTCTCAGTTCCTTATTTATTTCTGTTACTTGCTGAGTTTTTTGTACTCATGCTACACCCTGCACTTCATGTGCAGATCCAGGTGTGTTTGATCAGGGAGGTTGTTGAGTTCGTGCGCGATCGAGTACCAGAGACAACGAGGTAGCTGCCGGCGTCCGCATACCTTGTCTCTCCTTCTATGTTTTCTTTCTTTTCTATATCATACTTAGACATTGTTTTTGTTAGACTGGATATCTAGATGCTCATGACTCAGTAACACCCCGATGTCGGGCTATTTTTATGCACTTATGTTTTGGGTTTTACCCCATTTTTATGAAAAACTCCGGTTATTTTAAATGTCTTAATTCATTTATGTTAAATGTTGAAAGTGTTTTGGAAATGTCGGTTTGTCTAGTATCACGATAGGCGCCATCACGACGAGTTAGGTTTTGGGTCGTGACATTGTTGTTGTTGATATTCTTGTATGTCGCGCCCCCTTTTCTCTCAAAAACATGTTTCGACATATAACAACTCTTTTAAATGGGTATTAAAAGAGAAGAGTTGCTACCTAACGATTTTAAGGTGCGTTAGGGAACCTATTTACAAATAACTCTGTTTAACTAGTCTACATCAACAAAGTTTGGGTAAGGGCTAAAATTACTTCAAAGAGAAGGGGTTGGGCATTCTTCGAGGTCCATAACTGTGGGTCCCGACTGAAGTTTACACTATGTGGGATTATCAGATTACAATTGTCCTAAGTGATCATATGAGTAAGGGAAGACAAGGAATTTAAAGGTTCTATTATGAACAAGTGCAAAGGAAATCGGGCAACGATTAAACTATATAGATAATCAATACAAGTCTTTAGAGGTTACAAGGTGCAACTTAATATTCTATATTTAATGACTAAGTGTGAACAATAAACATATAAAGGAGGGGGTCCTACGTTTGTTAGCCTAAAGGATCACCCCATGCAATATAAATAATACTTCGCAACTTCCTTAAGGTAGGGGTTGCTCATATTATTCAGCGGGTACAGACTATCATCTCCTGCTAACTGATTACTATGTTAAAGTTGTTTACCTAAAGGCACTCTAATTCAATTTTAGGTCGTGTCCTATGCGTTCACTGCCCGTCTCATGCCTATGCTCCAGGAGGCTTTGGACCTACTATTTTGGGTGGTTCTAGACTCTACTTAGGATGAAAATGATAAAACTAGGTGCGCATTCAAAACATATAGGACTTCACATAAAGTCAATGATTGGCTCAAGTTAGCCTCCACACATAAGCAGCAAATTGCACGCAGACAGATTCATACATTAGGTGGCAGACAATTTCACATTAGAAAACCTTAAAGTCATTAAGTCTTGTAGACATGGTCTCTATGTGATTCTGATTTCCAGCATTACACAAGCATCATTGCAGCTTTAGACTAATGTATTGGCAGATTATAGGTATTGCAGGTCCTATAGGCATGATCTCTAATTATTCGCACAATTAAGTAATGCAACTGTCTGAAAGCTCAGAATTAACAACACTGATTTTATAAACATGCTTCTTAGGCGGGTGGCAATATCTTATAGGCAGGATTTCTAATGGTTGACAATCGAATCTGATTTTATAATACTTTATCCCTCTATGCATGTCATCTTAGTATGGCAGTACAATGAATCAACAAAAGTAGTCAATCAATTGATTAAGATCTTACCGTCACGATATCTAGGTGAACAGTGTAATAAAACAATAGAAACGACTGATTGATTGATTAGTTGAAGCCCTTTAGACATGGTATCTAGATTAGCGAAACATGTGTTATTGCATCCTATAGGCATGCTGTCTAAATGTGCACAATGGTAGACATGGGAACAAGTATAGAAAATACTCAAACTAACATGCTTTGAATGGTGTACAAGTATTAGACTGGTTGAGTGAAGTGCGTGCGATTCCTAGAAGCATGATTTCCATCGGTGTACAGAAATAAAGTGCGCTAAACAAAAATAGCAAACAAAGCACATAGACCCTATAGACATGTTCTCTATCCTTTTATATGAAAATTAAAGTATCCCAGCCCCCCATTTTCACTACTTCCCCATTATTCATTATTACAAATTATTACATGCCCAAATAGAATAATAAGACATTTACATACTTTATAGGATAACTACAAGCCTAAATACAACAATTACAGATCCAGCATAATTACAAAATAACCCAGCGATGCTTTCTGGGCCATCACATAGGATTTAAACCTTGGACTGGCCCATACTCCAGGCGCAGAAATTGTTCTCAAAACCATAGTACCAAGAATCAGATTCAACAACCCAAGCCCAACAATAAAACAATTCTCTTGCAAATCCATTATCAATTATAGCTAATGAAGACACAAATGGCAACTCGTGAAAACCAATATCATTTAGGATGACTCATAATCTAAGGAGGAGCGTACACACATTTGACCCATAATGCTATAGCTAGCAGGAGCAAGAATCCTAAACATCCCAAGGACAAGGCACGCAATTGAACTTCACATAAAGACACATAAGATGTAGCAGATATGCAGAATACATAGAATGGGCATACACAGGGGCTTCCAAAATAGCAACGTTCAAAGGAACAGACTTCTTAGGATACACGTGATTAATTATAGGAGTCTGGCGAAACAAGAATTTATAAAGCAAAGAGACCAAGCATGAGAGTTCAAAGCAGACATGGTTGTGAGTTGATTCTAAGAATATTAACAAGTAGCAATGACATGCTCGAGAGGCAAATACCAATAGTAGTCTTCACATGAAGACCTCAACATAAGGATATAAGGCAAAACTTAACTAAGAATGGTAGGTAAGTTCATGGCAAGCAGAAGTGCTAATAAGAAAGTTATTAAGAAACGTCAAGGTCAATATTATCACAAACTCAGCACGACAACTAATAAGCAAACAAGTACTTGATTTTGAGAATGCAAGTTGATCACATATAGCAGGTTTGATTATATATATTAAAGATTTCCTAGCACTAGCAGGCATGGATCTACAGAACAAGATGACAGTAAAGCATGCAACTATAGTAAGGGTTAGGGTTAACAAGTGGTAGAGAAACAAGCTTGTATGAATAGTTCTAAATTCACATAGACATGATCATTTTAAGAAAGTGAGCAAGTAGCAAGTTATGCATGAATGACTTAGTGAAGAGAAGTACAGTCGAAAAATATTTGGGCATGGATTAGTGTCCTAGGAGTTTTAACACATGAATCAAAAGGAAGGCATGAATATGGGCAAGCAACAAGCATATGAAACTCATGTATACATAAACATAGTAGACTAGGAAGGCTCACGATGATCAGAAGTTACACTTAGTGAGCAGATGTCCAAATTAAGGATTTCAGCAAGTTTAGATGCTAGAAAATACAGGACCATAGACTAACTTCAAGGCAGATAGGATTGCAAATAAATATAACACCATATTGAAATCATATTGGATGATAAAGTTCAAACAACATGGATATTCAGAGAATGATCACAAGTAAAAAGAATAGAATTGCAAGAGTCAAGGTACTCACCAGTTGTAAATTAACGAACAAGAAAATAAGAAAATTACGTTCCAGCAGCAATTCAATTAGCAGTAGTAAGGAGAGAACAACAGCACTCCCAGAATCTCAGTGCGTCAGAGTTCCCAAGGGTTTCAAGTGAACCCCGGGTAGTGCTCACACTGATAAATGAGCAACAATCAAATTCTGGTAGCCTTGGCTTTCAGTCGGCCAAGATCTCAAGTTTTAGAATAATAGAATGAGTGAGAGTGAGAGAGTGATAGTAGTTATTAAGGTCCATTTTAGGGGGATCGGGGAAGGGTTTATATAGTAGAAAAATTAGACGAACAAAACAAGTAAAGCCAGTCAATTAAACACAAAAAAGGAAAGAATATATCCCATGCACACTGGAATTAGTAAAGGAAGTGAGAATTTCAAACCCTAGTTGGAATCGGATTCAGGGCAAATCGTCCACAAGCCCTAATCACGACGGAATCAACGTAGATATGCCATAAACAAGAAGAAATTTCCTCTTTCTAAGTGTATAAAGCTGCAATCGCACCCAAATCTATTGGATCAAAGCCATATCTATGAGAATCAGACTTGCCATAAGTGGAATAGTAACGAAAGTTACCATAACTTAGTGAGAATAACAGAGAAGGTAAGTAGAATCCGCGTATGAACGCGTATAAGGAAAGGCGATGCGGGATCTTCTAGGCCAGCTAGGGTTTAGTCTCCGAGGGAGAAGAGAGTGTATGAGGGAGGCTATCGAGAGACAAGTAATGATTAGCATTTGGGGCCGGTAATTAAAAATGGTGGGGCTATTGTGGGTCGTTGATCATCTTAGATCAACGACCAGGATTTAAGAGAGACAAGACAGGTCAGGAGATGGGTATATGGTAAAGGGATACTGGTTTTGGATTAGGGGTTATTGGGCATGATGTTTGGGGTGTTTGGGCCATTAATTCGGTCCAACAATTGGCATAACTTGGGCCAGATTTTAAAATAAATAAATCAAGGAAACAATAATTTAATAAATTAGTTAAATAAGTATAAAAATATTATTTATGCAACTTCCTATTTTAAAATAATAGTTAAAGATTGTAAAAATGTAAAAAGTCATTTTGACCCTAAATAAAATAATAAATTTAATTAATTGTAAAGTGTAGGCTATTAATGCAAAAGTGTGTAAATAGCACAAAAAGCAAAATGTAATTATATAAAGTGTAAAATATCAGAAAACATGCATGTGGGTGCAAATAATAAATTTGGATGATTAAGTCATCACAAATAATTTGAACGGGTAATTAATAAATATTTGAACAATTTAAATGCAAGAAAATCAATTTTAAAGCTTTAACAATTATGGACAATTATAGAAAATATTTATATGACTCTTGTAAATTGGGTAATGATGCAAAATGATATTTTGATTGTATATATAATATTTTATAAAATGTGAGGGCAAAATTGGGTTTCAACAACTGCCCCTCTATACCCCGAGAATGATGAAAGAGTTGTCAGGTAAAGAAAATGATGACCAATGTTGTCCGAAATAAGTGAGGATGATGTGTTTTTGCAAAAATGGGGGACGAACCCTGGTTTTTGAGTTTCCTACATATCTCTGGTGTTACGGGAAATACGACACGTGTTGTTCTGGATCCAACGACGAACTAAACCGATGGAGTTATTCTAAGAGTGGTCGTATGGTTTGAAAAAGGATCTCTTGGATAGGATAGTGTCGTGAGTAACAGATAATTTTGGGTGGAGAAATGAATGCGAATTTGAATGTTACGGATATCCGAGATAAATGATCGGACGGTTACGGAACAAAGAGTAATCAATTGTCGGCCATTGGTCACGTTTGAGATGATCGAAGGATGTGAACATTGTGAATGGAAACCAGAGCAAGAATTACTCCCGTTTGTAGAACGGTTACCTTCCGAGTTACCTGCAAAACTTAAAATACGATGCACGCAGATATATAGGGTTATTGCAGAAATTTAAACTTGATGCAGATTCCCTTTGGATCATGAGAATTGTCTTTGGATAATCAGGATGATATCCTTAGACCATGACGTCCTGGGCCATGAAGCGTATGAGAGGGGATTCACAGGCCATCAGATGGTGTTCTCGGGCCATGAAGATGGTGCCTCTGGACTGTAACGCCTTTGAATAATGATATGCAATTTTAAGAGATCCTCAGGCCATGCATGATGTCTTCGGGCAGTGAGGATGATATCTTCAGACTATGACTCCTTCGGACAATGTGGCAATGTTTCAGCCCATGAAATTCAAAGATGCGGCGATATCAATAATTTGATAGAGGGAACATATGATGCTTAGTTGTATGAGAGAATGAGATAGAGCATCGCTTATCCGTGTATGCAGTGCTTTTCCCTATGCAGAGAAAGGCAACATTTAGCCTTATGCAATGATGAGGACAATGCTTAGCCCTATGCAAGTAATGAGTGCAGTGCTTAGCCCTATGCAGAAATAGGCAGCGTTTATTCTTATACAATAGTGGAGGCAGTGCTTAGCCTCATGTAATGGAGATAATGCTTAGTCTCATGCAAGGAAAGGCAGCATTTAGCCTTATGTAATAGAGGAGACAGTGCTTAGCCTCATGCGATGTAATGGAGACAGTGCTTAGTCTCATGTGAGGAAAGAAAGCGTCTAGCCTTATGCAATAATGAAGGCAATGCTTAACCTCATGTAATGTGATGGGTACAGTGCTTAGTCTAATGCAAAGGAGGGCAATGCTTAGCCTTATGCAATAATGGAGGCAATGCTTAGCCTCATGCAAAGAATGAGGGCAGTGCTTATCCCTATGCCGAGAAAGAGAGTGTTTAGCCTTATGCAATGATGAGGGCAGTGCTTAGCCCTATGCAAAGGACGAGAGAAATGCTTAGCCCTATGCAGAGAAATGCAGTGTTTAGACTTATGCAATGGTGAGGGCAGTGCTTAGCCCTGCGCAATAAGGGAAGCAATGTTTAGCCTTATGTAGAGAAAGGAGAAGATTAAATATGAAAAATAAAGTAATTCTTAGCTTGATGCATTCGTGCTAGGCGATATATGTTGATGAAGCTAGTGGTCTTGTTTCATATTGTGGGCATGCTTGTCATGTCCGTTATTCCTGCATTCAAAGAAAAATCGTGAGTTGTGGGGGAAAGGTCGGTTCGTGCTGTTGATTCCTCATTTCTCCTTTGCTTCTTGTCTTGATGTCTTGTTCGAGTCACCTTGGGTAACATCTGGCTACTATAGGAAATGAGTTTTTCAAAAATATGCATTTATGGTAAATCATTTGATAAAAATGCAGTTGTTCAAACTATGCGATGATGTATAAACAAATATTTTTTGTTGAATCAGAGACTGTGACACGTTTCTAGACATTGCAACCTTTTCGACTTGGAATTTTAAGGACCCTCCTCACAATTATTCCACAGTTTAAATGTATACTCTCAGTGATATACTTTTTGCCGATCATTGACATAATGAGATTAACAAGAACTAGAAATCTTGCCCTGGTTCCTGACCGTAGAGAGGAATGAAAATTTTATTATGATGTGACCGAACATATAGGGCTGCCTACGTATCCCCTCTTAAATGGGAATCGGGTCAAATGTAGTTTAGGCAACATCAAAGAAAAGTGTAAAAATAATCTTAAACATAGTATCTCTTGACTGCGTCCAAATTGATAGGTTTTGGTCATATTTCTCCATCCATCTCTGCAAGTATAAGCGCTTCTCCAGTTAGTACTCGGTGAACCATGTAACGGCCCCAGTTAGGTGAGAATTACTCTTTTTCTTCGTCCTGATGCGGGAAGATTCGTTTCAATACCAATTACCCTGATGTGAATTGCCTCGATCTAACATTTTTGTTGAAAGCCCTTGCCATTCTATTCTTATAGAGTTGACCGTGACACATTACGTTCATCCTCTTACCGTCAATGAGAGCCAGTTGCTCATACCGGCTCCGTATCCATTCTGCATCACTGAGCTCGGCCTCCTGTATGATTCTTAGGGAGGGAATCTCCACTTCAACCGGCATAACAACTTCGGTACTGTAGACCAATAGATAGGGGGTTGCCCTAGTTGAGGTACAAACTGTGGTGCAGTACCCGAGCAAAGAAAATGACAGCTTCTCATTCCACTGCTTGTAGTTATCCACCATATTCCTTAATATCTTTTTTGATGTTGTTATTGGAGGCTTCCACGGGTCCATTCATCTGCGACCTGTATGCTGTAGAATTTCGGTGCTTGATCTTGAATGTTTCACACATGGCTTTCATTATATCACTATTTAGATTGGTGGCGTTGTCGGTAATGATTGACTCAGGTACTCCAAATCGACAAACAATACGATCTCGAACGAAATCCGCTATGACCTTCTTATTCACAACCTTATAGGAAACGTCTTCAACCCATTTTGTGAAGTAATCTACAGCTACCAAAATGAACATGTGTCTATTTAAAGAAGCAAGTTCATTTGTGCCGATGATATCCATGCGCCAGGTAGAGAAAATCCAGGGTGAACTTGTTGCATTGAGTTCGTTGGCGGCACCCGTATCATATTAGCATGTATCTGGCACTGGTGACACTTTTGAACATCTTTCATGTAATTTGTCTCCATAGTCATCTAGAAATACCCTGCCCTTAATATTTTCTTAGACATAACGAAACCGTTCATATGAGGTCCGCAAGTTCCGACGTGTATTTCTTTGAGAAATCTATATGCCTCCTTGGCATTGACACATCACAACAATCCCAAATCAGGAGTCCTTCTGTATAGAATTTCTCCTTTCTAAAAGAAATGGTTGACAAATCTTTAAAGTGTGTTCTTCTAGGTGTGTGTGGCATTTTTTCAGTATTCCCCCCCTCTCTAAATACTCCTTGATAACGTGGAACCATTGTTTTCCGTCAAACTCTACGAATAAGCTGGCTTCTTACGAATATCTATCGGGATAGGATCGATGAAATTCTTCTCTGGATGTTGTATCATAGAAGGCAAGGTAGCCAATGCACCTACAAACTCATTATGAATCCTTGAAACATGTTTGAATTATATCTTTGTGAAACTCTTGATTAAATCTTACACACAATGTTGGTATTGCAATATTTTAGTGTTCTTGGTAGCCCATTCTCCTAGTACTTAGTGTACTAGTAGATCTGAATCTCCGATTACTAGCAACTCTTGAACATTCATGTCGATGGACAATCTGAGTCCTAAGATGTAAGCCTCATAATCTGCCATATTGTTGGTGCATGAGAACCTGAGCTTTGCAGATACCAGATAATGTTGACAGGTTACTGATACTAAAACAACTCCAAATGCACACTCCTTTGAAGTTGGTTGCTCCGTCAAAAAACATCCTTCAACCATCATATGTTTCGGCAATATCTTCACATACAAATGACACTTCCTCATCGAGAAAATATATCTTCAATTGTTCGTATTCTCCGTATACGGGGTTCTCTTCCAAGTGATCGGCCAATGCTTGCCCCTTGACCGACTTCTGAGTCACACAGATGATGTCGAACTCGCTTCGCAATATTTTTCACTTGCTAACTTACTCGTACGCATGGGTTTCTGAAAGATGTATTTTAGTGGATCTACCCTTGATATGAGATATGTAGTGTACGCATAGAAGTAGTACCTCAATTTCTGGACTATCAATGTTAAGGCACAACAAGTGCGTTCCAACAAAGAGAATCGAACTTTGTAAGGTGTGAACATCTTACTCAGATAATATATTGCCTGTTATTTTCTCCGATTTTCATCATGTGGCCCCAAGATGCAACCAAAATCTCCATCCAACATGGACAGATACAACAACAAAGGTCTTCCAGGCTATAGCAGGACCAACATGACGACTTAGACAAGTACTCCTTGATTTTATCAAAAGCTTTTTGACATTTTTTAATCCAGCTCGTCGCAACATCTTTCCTCAGCATTTTGAAGATCGGCTCACATATCACCATTGATTGTGCTATAAGATGGCTTATATAATTAAGGCATCCCATAAAACGCATCACATCCTTCTTGTTCTTTGGCGTTGGCAAGTCCTAAATAGCTTTGATTTTTGATGGGTCTAGCTGAACACCAAGACGACTAACGATGAAACCCAGAAACTTCCCAGCAGGGATTCCAAAAGCACATTTTGTAGTATTCAACTTCAAACTGTATTTCCAAAGCAAGTCAAAAAACTTTCTCATGTCTGCTTGTGATCAGAACTTCTCTTAGATTTGATGATAACATCATCCACGTACACCTCTACTTTTTTGTTTATCATGTCGTGGAAAAGAGTCATCATGGCTCTCATGTAGTTAGCCCCAGTGTTCTTCAAACCAAATAGCATAATTTGGTAATAATATATCTTTCATGGTATGATGAGGTTGTCTTTTCGGTGTCCTCTTCGTCCATCCAAATCTGGTGATATCATGCGAAGCAATACACAAAGGACTAGAGTTCATGCTTGGAACAATTATCGATTAGTATGTATATGTTAGGCAACGGTAAATCATATTTAGGGCTTGCTCTGTTCAGATCTTGATAGTCAACACACATCCTAACTTTCCCATCCTTTTTCGGTACAGGCATAATGTTGGCTAACCAGGTTGGGTACTCGACCATTTGAAGGACCTTGGCTTTGATTTTCTTGGTAACCTCTTCCTTCATCTTCAAACTCATATTTGTCTTAAATTTTATGAGCTCCTGTTTTACCGCCGGACACATGGTGTTGGTAAGTAGCTTGTGAACTACTATGGATGTGCTTAACCCAGTTATGTCACCGTAGGACCGTGTAAAAAATCCTTATATTCTTTTATAAATCGGATGTACTCTTCCTTCTCTAACGCTAATAGATTTTCCTTGTCTGCTTCAGAATCTCCTAAGTTAACTGCCCCAGTTTCTTTCAAATTGGACTTTGGTTTGTTCTCAAAATTCTCTACTTATTTGACAATTTCCTCAGGTATTATATCATCTGAATCGCTTTCTTTATGTTGTGTTGTCTCATTACATATCACAGTCGTAGGTTCATCAGGGTATGTAATAATTACGCTGAAAAGAATGTAGAAAGATAATAATAAAAAATAAAAAGCAATAATGCATTAATAAATCTTAAAATTGTCAACTCAAGTAATTATTTCAAAACAAAGTACTGAAATGTCTTAAATACCCAAAACAACAATTTTAAAATAAGTCATACTAATTATGCCAAAGCTAACCAGGTACTCGGCGAGCCCGAGATGGTGCAGCAGTCCAGTTCTTGAGAATGTCTCCTTCTACCACCATCTGGATGGTAAGGTCTTCCTCCTTCTCATCCTCTAAGATTTCACTGCAATCCATATTTTCCTCGTCCAGGAAAAACTTCCTTATGCCCTAAAACTTTGTCTTCCTCGGATCCTCAGATTACATCAATCTGGTGGAATGTCTAGTGCAGCGGTAGCATGGGTTATTCCATTGGGTAGTAATCGGTACACCACGGAGGTGTCCAATCTTATTGTTCTTGCATAGTATATTCATACCCGAGACCAAAGGTTGTGACATGATATTGCGATCGTATGGATTTTGTGATCCTATGAAGCTTTCTATCGTGTTTCTCCACCATCCATCTTTCTCAATTGCATTTACTCGTTCAATGCAGTTGTGTGTTTCCCCTCCCCATTTCCTCATGTTTTTGATGACTGGCACAGTTTGGTTGGTGTAGATAGGGTTTCTTTCATCTCCATAAATAATCACCTCTTGATGATTCCACTCGAACTTCACAGCCTAGTGTAGAGTGGAAGCGACTGCCCCATCTGCGTGTATCCATTGTCGTCCCAATAACAAGTTGTAGGTGGCAGATATGTCTAGCACTTGAAATTCAACGTCGAACCAGGTTGGGCCCATCTACAGATCAAGGTTGATTTCTCCGATACTGGCTCTCTGAGATCCATCAAACACTTTCACATTCATGCTTCCCATATGTATCTCATGCAGGCCTTTACCTAGTCTTTTTAAAGTAGTCAGCGGGCGTATGTTCAAGCTCCAACCTCCATCTATCAGGACCCTAGCAATGAACTTGTCTTCGAATTGCACAGTGATATGCAACGCTTTGTTGTGACTCAACCCTTCTGGCGGTAGCTCATTTTCGTGAAAAGTAATTTTGTGACTCTCCAGTACATGTCCTACCACGTTTTCCATTTCCCCACTAGTGATACCGGTAGGCACATAAGCTTAACTTAATACTTTCATCAAGGCATTCTTGTGCGCATCTGAATTTTGCAATAGCGACAAGATAGATATCTGGGTGGGGGTTTTATTCAGGTGATCAACAACAGAGTACTACCTTGCATGTACCTTTCTCCAAAGATCATTGGTGCATGTCTCAACCACATGCATCTTAGATGTATCTTCTTTACTTGTTCCTCCAAGATTCTCAGGTGTATAAATTCTACCAGTTCTGGTCATACCTTGCACAACATCTATCTCTTTCATATTGGCTTTTCCTTTTCTTCTCGCCCCCGCCACATAATCCCATGGTACGACATCGAACTTATAAGACGGTGTTGGAGCTACCATAACAGTGAAAGGCTTAGCTACCTCGACCTGAAATGGTGCTTGGGTTTGCACCACAATCGGCGAGAGGGTGACAAGAGATATTTTGGGAGCATCCCCCTCTTGAATAAGTCTGATGGATCCCTCTTGATCCCATTCATTATCAGTTTCTATCACATTCACTCCCTTGCCCGTATAGTGAGGAAGAGGGTTATTACGGATGTTTGGTGTGACTTTCTTTACTTGTATGACTTTGGTGTCGATTAGTATCTGAATCTTGTCTTTCAACATGCGACATTCCTCAATGGTATAACCCTTCATACATGAATAGTAGGCACCAGTTTTGTTGGGGTTAATCCTCTAGGAAGGGTTCTCAACAACAATACCAGGAATGGGGGTGATGTATCCAGCGGCCTTTAGTCTCTCATTCAATTGGGCTATGGGTTCAGCCATTGGGTGTATTATTTTGGAGCTCTGCAGTCAAAGTTTGGCCGTGGATTTGGGTAGTTTTGGTGGGTGGGAGGAGGTGATTGGTAATATGCATGTTGGATATTATATGTATGGTAGGTGGTGGCAGGGTAATGGTATATTGGAGTTGAGGGTTGATATGTGGGTGGAGGTGTTTGGTATTTAAGCGGAGACATAAGGCCCTGGGCTACCATCACGCCACCCATTTCTTTCTTCTTCGAGATACCTCCTGATTGCAAGGCTTTGTTTATGGCTTGCAGTGCCTCAAAATTGATCACCATTCTGCTCTTGATTCCCTTTTCTATCATTTCCCCTAACTTGATGATGTCTGAGAACTTGTGATTCTCGATAACCATCAACCTTTCGTAATACTGTGGATCCCGAGCTCTAACAAAGAACTTGTTCATTTGTTCTTCTTCAAGTGACGACCTCACCTTGGCGACCTCTAATCTCCAACGAGTAGCACATGCGCGTAACATTTCTGTCGGCTTCTTCTTGTGGTTTTGGATAAAAAAAACGTCTAGCGCCTTCTATGTATTGAACCTGAATCTGTCCATAAAATCTGATGCCATGCTCACCCAATTCGCCCACTTCTTTGTATTCTGGCTGATGTACCAAGATAATACGTCTCCTATAAGACTTCGCATAAACAGTCTCATAGTAGGTTCTCAGATGCACCTTAGGATCACCAGTTCCATCAAACATCTCAAACTTGGGAGGTTTGTAACCCTCCGACAGTTCTACATCTGGCTGGATACATAAATTTTCATAGTTTAAAACTTCACCGCCATTCCCGCCTTCAACAATCTAGACTCCCCCTGTTACTTTCTTGAGTTCCTCTACCATGTTTTAAATGAGCATGTCCTTCTTGGTCGGCTCAGGTAAGTATAGGATTTATTGTGGGGTATGTGGAAAGGTTTCCGCATGTATCGGGTTTCCTTGTTGAGTTCCTGGAACTTGGGTGTATGGGTGATTGATTGATGTTTGAAGGGGATATGCGGTAAGCTATGATGGATTTTGGTTTTGGGTGTTTTGTGGTGGTTTTTGGTTCTGAGTGGTTGTGTTTTGTTGGTTGATGCCAGAAACATTTAGAGTAAGGGAGAGGTTTATGAGATTTTGGACCTGTTCAGGCTCACCCTGCAGCTCCAAGATATTCTGTTCCAAACATAGGACCAACTCATTTTGTCCTGGCATACTTCTTCCATCCGAGGTTTCAACATTCTCTGCCATGGTAGCATTGTCTTTTCGGTTACCACTTAGATCATCCATCTTCACTTTGACTTTGCCTTTGCTTTTCGGATCGCTAAGTAGAGGAGGAGGTGAGGACCTCTGGATATGGTGTGGTACGCTGATGATGCCAGAATGCAAGAACCAACATTAGGGAATGAGAGTAATCAAAAGAAATAAAAAGCAAAAGGTAATCAAGTCAGTTAGACGAAGTAAAAGAGTGTTTGCAATATTTAAGCAGGTATTACGTAATGTCATGCGAATATTCGTGTCCAAGTTTGGGACCTCATTGTGCCTGAGGTAGGCCTAAGTGACACATAGACTTGGAAACAATTCATGCCAACGTTTGCCTCATTCCATTAATACAAAAATAACCCAAATCAATCTCACTAAATAAAAAATAATAATTAAAGTCACTAATGGCGTTAAGCCTTATTACATCGAAATTTAATATAATCTACAAAGCAGTAAAGAACATTATCTCCTAGCCTACTTGGTCCCTGAAGGACCTTCTCCATGTTTGGCTCTTTTGACTCCATCAATCACGTTTCCCAGATCACGCATGTCGAGTATCAAGTATGCAATTGCCAACTTCCCTCCTTCATCCGGATCCATACCTTGACTATCCCAAAGCCTCTTTCTCATCTTCCCCTCTAGCTCCATCAGTCCTTGATCTAGATGTTCCAACATCTCTGTGGACTTATTTGCAATCTCCTTCCATTCTCTGATCACTTCCATATCCACCTTATATTGTTCTAGATGTTTAGCTTCAGATTCGAACACCCTTTTACGTAGCCTTTTATACTTCACATGCGCCTCCGCCACTACATCTATGATCCTATATTTCACATTGACCCCCGATTTGACATCCCTGACTATTTCGTCCTCCAACTATGAGAGATAGTAGTACATATGACCGGCGTAATACCTGTCTGGCTCAATAGTCTCTCCTTCCACGATGATCTTTGGGTTCCACATATGTTGGGCTTCAACCTTGAATGGGATGACATCTCCTTTAAAATAGGCTTTATACAGAACCATGTTGGAAACCCGAGGTATAACTTGTTTTCTCCCAGCTTGCCTCATTACCCTTATAGGAGCGTAAGAGTAGATGCCTCGCAGCCCAATCAATACTAAGTGAGTAGTTCCTTTGGATCTAATGATGAACTCACTACAAGGAAACCATTCAAACATTCAATGCACTTGCTTGTCTGTTAGATTGCTGAAGAAACGCACCCAGCCTACAACATTTCCAGGCTTTGCAAACCTGTCTGGAATGAATGTCATATTCTTTGGATGATGACTGGCTATGTATTCATTCAGTGGCTTTCACAGAATCTCTTGGCGATAATCACCCCTCTAAAAGTGTTCCAATAGCCAAACTTGTAGCAAGATATTACAACCCTCGAAGTGTCCGAACCCATGCTTGCACCGATCTAGAGCGTGGTACATCTCAGCTAAGATCATCGGGATGATAGTGTAATTCTTCCCCTCGATGCCCTCCATTAAGGTCCTAGAGACCATGGCTAAGCGAGTATGAATTATCCCCCCTGCATTGGAAAGATCAACAAACCCAAGAAACAGATTATGAAGACATAGTCCCGGTGGTGAACCCATTCCAAAGAGGCAATGGCTAGCTCCTCATGATGAAGGCGATATGATTTACTATGCCCATAACACTCATAGAGAAATTCAAAGCGGATGTATGATTTCTTCAAACAGGCCAGTTCATCGTTCTTCTTAAAACCCAATATTTTTTGAAAACCATGTGGAGTGCGATTTTCTGACACCAATAGTCCTTGACTATCCCATGGTAAGTTGGTGAAACCCCCTACTTCTTCCAGGAGAGGAGTCATTTCTATATTTCCAAATAAAAAAATAGCTCTCTTCTCATCCCAGAACATGGTAGTAGCCTTGATAAGTCCCCTATTTGGTTTGATATTTAGCAAAGATGGCAGGTTACCCAATACCCTCCTCACATGATTTCTGTCACATGGTGAAAGGTCGTTCCACTAGTGAAATTAGCATAGGCAGGATATTCTGTACCTTACCGAACCTAGGGAGTTCGTGCTTCATTTTCTGCAAACAAGTAAAAGTTAGCCCTTTACCCCTCCCCCCCCCCCCCC